>JADRCD010234178.1:18785-34455 GCA_019843815.1 Montemys delectorum
TCCTGTTGTTTTTGTTGTAAGAAGTGGAATTAGATTTGTGTGGATTTTTTTGAAAGATTACTTTCTTGCTTCTTCTAGGGTGTAGTTTTGTTTCTTATGTTGATGTTTTCCATCTATTATCCTTTGTAGGGCTGGATTTGTGGAAAGATATTGTGTAAATTTTGTTTTGTCATAGAATATCTTGTTTTTTCCATCTATGGTAATTGAGAGTTTTGCTGGGTATAGTAGCCTGGGCTGGCATTTGTGTTCTTGTAGGGTCTGTATGACATCTGTCCAGGATCTTCTAGGTTTCATAGTCTCGGGTGAGAAGGCTGGTGTAATTCTGATAGGCCTGCCTTTATATGTTACTTGCCTTTTTTCCCTTACTGCTTTTAAAATTCTTTCTTTGTTTAGTGCATTTGGTGTTTTGATTATTATGTGAAGGGAGGAATTTCTTTTCTGGTCTAGTCTATTTGGAGTTCTGTAGGCTTCTTGTATATTCATGGGCATCTCTTTCTTTAGGTTAGGGAAGTTTTCTTCTATATTTTTGTTAAAGATATTTACTGGCCCATTACATTGGGAATCTTCACTCTCTTCTATACCTACCATCCTTAGGTTTGGTCTTCTCATTGCATCCTGGGTTTCCTGGATGTTTTAGGTTAGGAACTTTTTGGTTTTTGCATTTTCTTTGACTGTTGTGTCAATGTTTTCTATGGTGTCTTCTGCCCCTGAGATCCTCTCTTCTATCTCTTGTATTCTGTTGGTGATGCTTGCATCTATGACTCCTGATTTCTTTTCTAGGTTTTGTATCTCCAGGGTTGTCTCTCTTTCTGATTTCTTTATTGTTTCCATTTCCATTTTTAGATTCTGGATGGTTTTGTTCATTTCCTTCACCTGTTTGATTGTGTTTTCCTGTAGTTCTTTAAGGGGTTTTTGTGTTTCCTCTTTAAGAGCTTCTAGCACTTTACCTGTGTTCTCCTGTATTTCTTTGAGGGTGCTATTTATGTCTTTCTTAAGGTCCTGTATCATCATTATGATAAGTGATTTTAGATCTGAATCTTGCGTTTCCGATGTGATGGTGTGTCCAGGACTTGCTATGGTGGGAGAATTGGGTTCTGATGATGCCAAGTAACCTTGGTTTGTGTTGTTTATTTTCTTATGCTTGCCCCCCACCATCTGGTTATCTCTAGTGCTACCTGCCCTTGCTAATTCTGACTGGAATCCATCCTTCCTGTGATCCTGGTTGTATCAGAACTCCTCAGAGTCAGGCAGTCTCTGTGATCCTGTGATTCTGGGATTCTGTGACCCTGGGCTTGTTAGAGCACCTGGGAGTGCAGCGGCTTCCTCTGGGTGTTGTGGGACTGGCTGTGGAACCTGGGCCTAAGGTCCACTGGAAGGAACCTGAGCCACTCTGCTGGCAGAGTTCCTTCGTGCCTGGTCCCACAGGTCCCAGTTACTCCTGGTGTTGGGAAAGATGTTGAGTCCTTCTCACCTCTTATCCTGAGAGTGTCAGAGCACCTGGGAGTGGAGCTTCCTCTGGGTGTTGTGGGACTGGCTGCAGAGCTTGTGCCCAAGGTCTGTTCAGGACACTAGCCCAGAGAGACCAGAAGAAACCCGAGCCACTCTGCTGGCGGAGTTCCTTTTTTTTTTCTTTTTAATATTTATTTATTTATTGATTGATTGATTTGGTTTTTTACAAACAAACCAAAACTGCATGACAGAGGAAAAAAACAGCACCTTCAACAAATGATGTTAGTCACACTGGATAGCGCATGCAGAAGGATGAAAATAGATCTAGATCTGTCATCAGGCGTAAAACTCAACTCTAGCTATATCAAGGACATTGGCAGAAGACCAGATATCCTGAATCTAATAGGAGAGAAAGCAGGGAGTGGGCTTAAACTCATTGGCACAGGAAAGGATTTGATGAACTAGACCCCAGTAGTGCAACCATCAAGACGGACAATAAATAGGACACCATGATTTGAGTGAGGAGACAGCCTACAGAATGGAAAAAATATTCACCAGTTATACATCTGACAAAGGATTATTATCTGGAATATACAAAGAATCCAAAACTAAACAACAAAGAAACAAATAAAGCAACTGGAAATGGCTTCTAGAACTGAACAGAGAATCTCCAAAGACAAAATACAGATGGCTGAGAAATATTTTTAAAATGTTCAACATCTTTAGTCATCAGAAAAAAATGCAAATTAAAACTCCTTTGAGATTCTATCTAACCCCCATCAGAATGGCCAAGATTAATAAAACAAATGACAACAGAAGCTGGCAACAATTTAGGGAAAGAAAAATACTTATTCATTGCAGGTGGGAATGCAAACTGGTAAAGCCAGTAGGGAAATCCCTGTGGAGGTTCCTTAAAAAGCTGAAAATAGATCTACCACAAGATCCAGCTCTACACTCTTGTGCATATATCACTACTACAGAGATATCCGCTCATCCATGTTCAGTGCTGCTCTATAGCCAGAAATTGCAGACAGTCTAGCTGTCCATCAGCTGGAGAATAGATAATAAAAATGTGGTACATTTATACAATGGAATATTATTTAACTGTTAAGGTAAATGAAATTATGATAAATGGATGGAGCTAAAAACAAATATCCTGAGTGACATAACTCAGATCTAGAAAGACAAATGCTGCACTGTTTCTCATATACGCGCGCGCACGTGTGTGTGTGTGTGTGTGTGTGTGTGTGTGTGTGTGTGTGTGATCTTTTAAGCTTTATATATGTGTTTTCACTTAGCATATCCACAGTGGTTAAGTAACTTGTAAGGGACCAGAAGGAAGGAAGAGATCTTCCAAGGAAAGGAAAATAGAATATAGTGTTATAAAGGGGAATGTAGAATAAGATTAAATGGGGAAGAGGATGGGAAATCAAGGTAAAGAATAGAATATGAGAAAGAACACTAACACTAAAGCCTTTGTGAAAAGCCATTGAAACCCCACTACCCTAGAAGCTTCCTGAGTTAGATGAAATAATTTAAATGGAGTTACAACAATGCCCCAATTAGATTTCAGACACTACCAAGTAAACTCCAAGTACCAAAGATGAGTCACATCTTGTTGAGTCATAACAAAGACTCTAAGATGTCACCTTAGGTCCTCTTCTAAAGTCCATCCTAATATAGTTTTACATTGTAAAATGTTCTGTGGGTGTGATGGTCAACTGTCACCTCCGATGGATTAGGAAATGATAGGGTATTAGGGAGGCACACTTGGGAGAATGTGTATGTGTGAGTGTTCCTGGGACTGACTGAAAGGGTAAATAAAGGCTGTCCTGAATTTGAGTGGCATCGTCCCATGGTCTGGAGAAGTCTTGGAATGAATAAAGCATGAACTGGCACCTCCTCGTTCTGGGCTATTCACATCTGCCATGGTTGAGACCCTCCTGCGGCTGATTTTCCCCTCGTGGTAGACTGTATATTCAAACCACGAGCCACAGCAAATTCTTCTCCATAAATTCATGCTTGTCAGGTATTTAACCACACAGGGAGAGAGATAGCTGGCACACTGATTTGTTCCAGTGTCCCATTTCTTTAGCATTGCCCTCCATTCTATAAACCTGTATACTCTTATGGGTCTTTCCTTCTAACCCAGCCTTGCCAAATCCCACATTCCTGAGATGTCCACATTAGAGACTCCTGTGGAAACACAAGACTACCCAAAAATTTGAGTCAGATCATGCCCATAGTTCAGGGGCAGCTGTACCCACCCTGGTGCATACCTGGGATCCAGAGGCTGCAAATAGAACAGCAGGACAGCCCTGCCATGCAGACCTCCATTGCAGGGCCTCCCTCAAAGCCTGGTATTGTCAGGAAGGTTTGGAGGCTAAGCTGTTTTGTAGTGAGACAGGGACATAATGGGATGAAACAGGCTGCTCACTGTTCCACTGACCTTTATTAAGCACACAGAGGTTTTGTATAAAAACACGCATGCACACTAGGATGAATTCTGCTAACCAGGTAAAGGCCAACACAGATTGGCCTATTCATAAAAGATTGCCCTTTCTTTAACTACCAGAGAGTTTTATAGGATGAGGCTCGGTTTCCCATAAAGCTCTAGGGTTTACTTTATACGAGCTGTCAACAGGCATCAATTAAGCAGTGGAAGAAGGATCATGTCTTCATTCGGATCCAGGTGGGTGCTCTAGCTAAGAGCACAGCTGCTCTGACCCCTTTCCAGCTGTAGGGTCCTACATCTCAAGTGCATAGTTAATTTTCCAGTGAGAAAGGAGATTCTGGTCTATTTTGAAGATTTATTTTTATTTTTAAATGCATGTACTTATGTGTGTCTGAGTGTGGGCATGTACTTGTAAACATGGATACCTGCACAAGACAGAAAATGTCTGGAAAATGGATGCAAGTCCTCTGCAAAAGCAGCAGGTACACTTACATGCTGAGCCTCTAGTCCCTGGGCTTCTTGATTAGAACTTATGCACAAAAAAAATATATATGATATTTATTTTGTCCTTTCCTTCCCTACTTCTTTGTTTCAGTGTGTGTGGGGGATCAGGGGGGAACTAAAACGGAGATTTTAGGGTTAAATTCTAAAATAAGCTACATTCAGGGAGAAGAGAAAGACTTTACTACACAATTAACTGTCTGCTTACCAGAGTAGCACTTAGAAACAGGACACTGCAGAGCTGACAGATGATGGTTTCTAAGCATCCAGAGTGAAGTTCATTCTCCTGGGGAAGGAGCTACAAGGCTGCTAAGATGAGCTCAGCACCTGCCCTTCCCCAGCATCTTCTCTCCCCTCTGCACTCACCCAGGCCTCTATAAACAGGATCATATAAACAGCTAGAGGCTTGGGTACCCTGCTTCAGTAAAAGGTCCACTCTGGGTTCATTACTGCACCCTCCCTCATCCCCGGGCTCTTGCTGGAATGTGAGCAATCCCTTAGTTTCTAGGTATGCATTCTGTAGGTGTGGATTGTCATTCATTGGCAGTCATTTACAGCAGGGTTAGGATGCGATATGAGGGAGAGGACACAACAAAGAAGGAATAGGCTTCCTGCTGCTCTCCTGACATTTATTCAGTTGGAGTGGGGAGTGTGTTTATATCAATCCAAAACAGCTGCCTCACAAACAGCCAGCCATAGAGAAGCAAAGGACTGAAGGAGTGAGGATGGGAGGGGAAACACCTGAGCCTAAGATACTTGAGGGTGAAAGACACCCCCCCCTCTCTCTCTCTCACACACACACACACACACACACACACACACACAGAGAGAGAGAGAGAGAGAGAGAGAGAGAGAGAGAGAGAGAGAGAGAGAGAGGGAAAGAACTCACATATAGGCAGAAAGCTATTATTTCAGTTATTAAACACACAATTTGGTAGAGTTCTAGTAATCAAACATATGAATCATATAAATGGTCGACTTTGGCTTTCTCAAGTAAAACTGGAGCTGGCAAAAGTGCTGTGTTGACAGCTTTGCAGGTAGAAATATGCACCAAGCAGCTGGTCCTGGGGGTCTCTGCACAGTTTTTTGCAGCCTGCGTCTCTGTTTGTGGTACAGAATGGGTGTGCTGACACTTCTGTTTCAATTGGTAAAATATTTGGGTGCCACTTAAAACTTGACAGCCTCCCTACCATCACACCCCTGTACACTGTGTATGCACGGGTATTCATTCATTGTGCAGGTGAGTGTATACAGGAATGCATGCATTTGTAAACACATGCATGTGGAAGCCAGGGGTTGATGCTGTATGATTTCCTCAAATACTCTCCATCTAATTTGAGGGGTACAGGGACTCTCACTGGACCCAGAACTTACTAACAGAGCTATATGATTGACTAGTAAGCTCTAAGAGTCCCCTAACTCTACCCTGTTAGCACTGGAATTACAGATGCTCCACTCTTTTCTGTTTCTTATGTGAGTATTGAGGATATGAACTCGGGTCTTCTGTTTTCATGGCGAGCACTTTACCAACTGAGTCATCTCTCAGTCCCCATAGCATTATCTACTCACTGCTCTGTTCTATACAGGTAAACTATACAGTATACAAACTATATAATGCAGACAGGCAAACTATATAGTATACAAACTATACAAACTATATAATGTACGTAGACAAACTGTATAGATTCTTAGTGTGAATCAAGATAGTCATGATCCCTGTGGGCTTCTGTGAGCATTCGCCTTTTGGTGGGAGAGAGTTTGGTGGTCAAGTCTACATATCAGTAATGAAATCCAAGGTCTCTTCCTGTTCCTGAAGGTCGGTTTACAGCTCTCAAAGTCTAGCAAATACAAGCATGAGAGGAGGTGATGTTGCAGCACACACTACTGAGACCACCCCAGAGCTTGCAGCTTGGGTCTCTGGGTGAGAATAGAATTTACATTTTTAACAAGTTTTCAGTGCTGCTATTGCTGGTCACTGCTATACTAGACAACCTCAGAGAAAGCCCCAGAAAAGTTCCTCTGTGGTTTCAGAACAGAAGCCTGTGCTGCCCTGGTATCCTGGAGGTGGGTTTGGGGGTTCTGAAAGGCTGCTTGAATCTAGACCTATCCCTCAGGCCCATAGCTGACAATAATGTGTTTATTCCCTAAAATGAAAACAGAAACATTTAAGATGGATATCTGCCCACGGATCCTTATTTGCAATGATAACAGCCTGGAACATATTACAGCTCAAATAGAGCCAGAATCCCCCATGGGCCATCTGGACCAACAAGGAAGATGCACAGGAGGTGTGCAGTTCTTTCTCTACTTCATTTTCAGAGTTGTAGGAATGGGATGCACTCCCTCCCTGTATCCAGGACAGTTCAAATTACTCAGAGCAGAAGACGACAGAAGACAAGCACACAGATGCATGAGTGTAAGATATTCTTTCCACTTGAACATGTGTCAGGTAATGGAAGCTCTGGACCCCCTAATGAAGCAGGCAGCTCACATCACAGGCTCCATCGCCTCTTAACTTAGACACCATTCTTACTTTTATTTTTGTCCTATAAGCATTAACTATTTCTCATTGAAACATATAAATAAATATATGCATAAACAAACAAATAACAAGTAATTTGGGGCTAGAAGTTGAGAGCACATGCTACTCTTGCAGAGGACCTGGGTTCAGTTCCCAGCACCCACACGGTGGCTGACACCCATCTACAACTCCAGTTCTAGGGGATCCAATACCTCTTCTGATCTCTTCAAGTACTATACACATGCACATAGTGCACTTACTTATGTGCAGGCAAAAACTGATACGCATAAAAACAAATAAATATAAAAGTAAGACAAAGAGGAATCAATCAGAGTTCTGTGCATTCCACAGCACTTAACTTCACCGTCAGCTTGAAATAGGGGAGTTCACTTGCTGGCTCAGGGCTGCACTCTCATGTCAACCTTGCAGAACGTGCTTTATCAACATTGCAACACATCACAGAGCTTTGGGGTTGCAAAAGCAAATGCTAATATCATCATGTACCAAGCACTGAGAAGCCTAGCCTGCCTCAAATTCTGCGTTCTAAGCCAGTCCCACCAGGAACTAGCCATGTGGCCTTGGACAGGGTGTTTCATCTTTCTGGACCCTATCTTCCTTTCATGTGGGCAGTTCCCTTGACCTGCCGGAAGATGGCTGTTTTTCAAGGCTGTAGATTCCATTGTTGGTTAGCTCACAGAGTCAAAAGATTCCTCTGTAATTTATGCCCATGTCTGCCTCCCCTTATCGTCCATTCGCTTTCACTAATTGTGCCCTCTGGAAAAACACAGATAAGCCTTCTACTCTTTACATACTTGAAAACAGCTGTCAAGTTCTTTTTAAATCTCTTTTGGTGGTATGTCTGGAGTCTCTTCCTCCCTCGCTGTTTCTCATAGCAGATTACCCTAAAACATATCATAACTCTCAGCAAACAAGATATGATCAATACATATAAGTTAAATGAATGAATGAATGAATGAATGAATGAATGAATGAATGAAGCTGGGTATGATGATATACACATATAATTCCCAATATTCAAAAGACTAAGGCAGGAAGATTGAGACTAGCTCAACTCCAGAACAGACTACATGGTGAGCTTCAGGTCAGCCCGAACCACACTGTGAGACCCTGTCTCAGAACAATAACACCAAGAACATAGATGATACATGAAAAGAACGTAAATACAACCTTTAAACTGTCTCGGTTCCCCACCATTCTTTTTTATGCAATGCCTGTCCTTCCCAGTACACTTTTTTTTTTTTTTGGTTTTTCAAGACAGGGTTTCTCTGTGTAGCCTTGGCTGTCCTGGAACTCACTCTGTAGACCAGGCTGGCCTCGAACTCAGAAATCCACCTGCCTCTGCCTCCCAAGTGCTGGGATTAAAGACGTGCACCACCACTGCCCGGCTCCCAGTACACTTTGGATAGTTGCCAAGTTAACATGTTACATCTTCAACTATTTCTGAGTAAGTCTAATATCATGTATAACACAGAAATCTGTGCTTATGGAAGAAGCTTACTGACAGTGAGGATAGGAGTTGAGTGTGACAGTTGAGTCATTTACATCATCTAGCTAGTGAGTGAGGCCAGCTGACTCTCCAGAGTGCAAAGCTCAGCTTGACTTTTGCTGCATAGGTACTTCATAGTACAAAATACTCTGTAATGGTGTCAGAAATTCTGGAAATTTGCAATGACCTTAGATAATATTTCTCTCTATTTATGAAAGAAGATTTCCCAAACTGTCAGAGGATGGTGATTCTTCATGGTCTCGTCTCTACTAGTCCTGAGATTTGAGCTTCTGGGGTATTCTGGTCATTTGGTTGATTTTTTTTTTCTTTGTTTGTTTCTTGTCAACTTGACACAAACCTAGACATATGTAGGAAAGAGTCTTAATTGAGAAAATGTCACTAACAGATTGCTCTCTAGACAAGTCTGTAGAGCACTTCCTAACTAATCACTAATGTGGAAGGACCCTGCCCATGGTGGGTGGTGCCATCCCTGCCCATTGTGGGTGGTGCCATCCCTGAGCAGGCTGAGTAACCCGTACCAGCAATCTGCCATGACTTCTGCTTCAGTTCCTGCCTCCAGGTTCCAGATGAGAGCTCCTGCTCTGACTTCCCCCATGACAGAGTAAGACCTAAGAGTTGTAAGATGAAATTAGCCCTTTCCTCTCCAAGCTGCTTTTGGTAATGGTGTTTCATCACAGCGATAGGAGCCTAACTAAAATGCCTGGGTCTTCCCACTTGCATCCCACCACCAAAGTCCAGAGAGATTTTCATCTGACTTGTATAACAGCATTCTCCCACTTTTTTCTTTACAATTTCCATTAAAAAGAGAGGTTTCAGCAGAGGTTGGCTGGCTGTTCTTCTAGCCAGCAAACCAGAGAATAGACTCTGTATCTGAGTTTTTGAGCCAAGAAACTCCACAACAGTAGATCAGAATTTGCTGCTCAGCTTTGGACTGAGTCATATAATCTAACTCCTAAAAGACAGATGTAGAAACTAAAATACTCATACAAATTTCCTAATTAGATCTGTATTTTGTAATGACCATGATACTTCTTTTTAATATGAAGGAGATTTCTTGTAAAAACCTAGGAAACTAAAATAGAGTAATTGGTGTTTACTTTCTTGAGCATAGACTCAAATATTCTTGAATTGTAAATATCCCTTTCTAGAACTGAAGCCCTTATGATATATAAATATCGCCTTTCTCTCTAGGTCTGGGTAAATACTGGCAAATCCCATTTCTTGTCATTAAACTTTAGAAAGTGCTTCTCCTTCCTCTTCTTTCTCTCTCTCTCTCTGTGTGTGTGGGGGGGTAGGTTATAATTTTAAGTCACAGCTCATACTTGAAGGCTTTCTAGTTCTATATCAACAATGTTGTTAAAATCTGTTTCTTAACATGAGTGACCTTCCATCTCTTTTAGCTTTCAAATTATTTATTTTTTTCAGATAGATAGTACATGCACATGGTAAAAGAATTATTTTTCAAAACATACTTCCCAAAAAGTAAACATTAAAAATTTTCTCGCACTCCTGATTCTCATGTCACCCATGGATAGAAGCCTATTTGATGTCCATACCGAGATGACATCCTTCTCTTTTCTTACATTAGTAGTATACAACATACTTCTCTTGCTTCTTGCTTATAGATTTATGTTGTTCTCTTTATCCTTGGCATAGAATGCCATTGTGGAGATATGGCCTATTTATATAATTAGTCTCAGGAACAGTGCACATTTAGATTGCTTCCCATTGCAAAAATGGCTACAATAATAGTGTTGCTTAATTAACATTCCACACCTGTGCAAGTGCATCTTCGGGAGCATTTCTAAATGTACAATTACACTCTTACTTGTAACTGATGTTGCCTAATACATCTCCATAGCAATGATCTGATTTATATTCTTACCAACAGTTTATGAGGGTGCTTGCCTATTCCCCCATACTCACTATGCAGAAAGTTCATTAGTTATCTATTGCTGTGTAACAAATGACCACAATGTTTAATAGCTTAGAACATGTTCTATCTCACAGTTTCTGTGAGTTGGGAGTTTAAAAGGAGGTTGTTTAGATGAAGCTGGCCAATGATGCAGTCATTTCAATACTTAAGCAAAGTAGAGGGATCAATCCAAAATGTCTCATTGAGGCAAGTCTTGGCACAGGGGCTCTGCAGTGTCTTCATATTATAATTGCTCTTCCTCAGAGAGAGAACAAGCAGACATTAGGAGTGTGTTTCAAGACCTGGTTTCAAAAGTCATGACATCATGTCTGTGACAGTCACTAACAAGGGACAAGAATTCAAAGAATTTATAAATATATTTTAAACTACCTCAGTATGCTACCAACTACTTTTGTGCCCTTGCTTATGTGACATGTAGAATGAAATCTATTGTGATTTAAATGTATGGTTTTCTTATAAGTTACTCTAGGTATAGATATGCAAAGATCTATACATATTGATGAGATAGGATACTACATATAACTTGGTCCCATCACCATAATTAAGGTCAAGAACATGTCCAACCCTTCCCAAGGGGGAAAAGGGTCACAGTACTTTAACTAGATTAATTAAGACAAAGGAGAAAAGTCAAATTCTTAAATCAGAAATGAGGAAGCAGTGAGATGGTTCAGCAGTTAAACTCATTTGCTGTTCTTCCAGCACCTGCACCAGGTGGCTCACAAGCACCTGTAGCTCCAGGTCCAAGGAGATATGACACATTTTGGCCTCTAGATGAATTCATACATGTGATGTACAGTCTAACACATGTGCATGCGCACACACACACACACACACACACACAAGAAAAACACTGAAAAAAGAAAAAGTGAAAGATGAGAGACATTATGATTGAAAATAATATAAATAAAAATCATAAGAGAATGTCGTAATGTATGATAACAGAGTAACTGGATAAATGCCTGCACAGATAGATACTGAATGACAATGAAATGGAAATTTTCAAGTCTAATAAGTAAGTCTGGAGTTTGACTTTGTAATCAGAAACGTCCTAACAAAGAAAATCCCAGGCTTTCCCAGGGAATTGTTAGACCTTGTTTTAATTGCTCACTTATCTTTCCTTCCAATCTAGGATCTGTGTTGTTTTCCTGCAGGGGTCTTGCTACTTGTCTAGGGCTGAACACTCCAAGTATTTTTCCTCTTTGTTGACTTCCTTTGTGGTGGGCTTATTTTTTTTTATCCCAACTTTATTATGAAATTAAAATTTCAAATACTGCTGTTTTCTGTAGCACATTAAAGTTTAGTAAGACCTCAGTCCTGAGATTCTGCTTTATGGCACATCACGTTTTCTTATGTATTTCTATGACATTGCCTTTTCAATCACTTTGATATCTGAGACATGTTTTAATATAAGGTATGGTGTGGGGATTCAAATCCCCTTTCTCCAGAAGCTGATGACCTGTAATAACGCCAATATCAATTATTCAATAGTTATTTTCTTCTAAAATCCGTTAGCGTGCTCTCAGGAAATCTGAAAGTATTTCAGACATTTCAGATGAAGGGTGACTTGATGCAAAGACATTGGAAGGGTGAAGGAAACAAAGAAGGAAAGGAACTCGGTGGCCAGGAAGTGGGGGGGGGGGGCCTTGGGGCTGGACACCAACAGGCTGTACTCATTGTACTCATTGCTAAGACACACACACACACACACACACACACACACACACACACACACGCACGCACGCACGCACGCACGCACGCACGCACGCACACACGCACATGCACCCATTGTACTTTAATGATACTGCTAAAACTACAATAATTCTCATAAATCTCCATAGTATTCAAGCTGCCAGCCAGCCACAGGTGCCACTGCTACTACTAGAAGAAGCCCCCGTTGGGTGAAGGTAACTTATACCTGGGCTTCTTTGGATATAGCTCTGCTGCCTGGGAGAGGCATAATTTCCCCAAGTTATAGGATAACTTTATTTAAACTCTTTATGTGCATATGCATGTGTATGTGCATGTGTATGAATACATTATAAGTCACTTCTATATTAGGTTTCCAAAGGCCTTTAGTAGTAGTTATCCCTCCCCACCTCTTTTCTGGACCTGCCATCCCGCCCCACGCCATTTAATCCTTCCTGTTCCACCATTTCCCTTCTCCCTCAGGCTATCTATGCTCTATCCCCTTCCCTTGAAATCCCCATCTCAATCATGGTCCCTCATGAGTTTCCTGAATTATACAGGTGCTTCAATTTAGATATACATACCCAGTAGACTAAGTGTGTATGTGGGGGGGGGGCGGATGAGAGCAAGCAAACACATAAATTTGGGAGATAAAATTGGAAAATAGGAGAGCAATTGAAGGAGAAATATTGGGAGTGGATTATATCAAAATACCATAGATAGATAGATAGATAGATAGATAGATAGATAGATAGATAGATAGATAAGTAGAGAGATAGAGGTAGAGATAGAGACAGAGACAGAGACAGAGACAGAGACAGAGACAGAGATATATCAATACAAATAGCAGCTTCTACACCCTGCACTCAGTACCAAGCTTGACAGTTGCTGAACCTAACTGAGGGTGGCTGAGGAGAGATTCTCAAAATGCAATGCACTGGCTCCCAGCCCAGGACCTTTGCCACAGAGGAGAGCATGGGAGGTGGGAACGGGGCTAAGTGTCACAATGTAGTCAGCCCACCCACTGATGTGAAAGCTATATTTATCACACAGTAAATTCCTCCATGCTTGGAGATGTGTCTTTACACTGTTTTTCAATAGTCTGTTTATCTATTTAGGTCCAGTGTCACGTTTTGTTTTGTTTTGTTTTGTTTTGTTTTGTTTTTTTTTTTTTTTTTTAAGATTACATGTTCCTATCTGATAGAGGCAGTCATGTGATATATATTTCTTTTATTTTTAGAATTTCTTAGAACCCCAGGACTGTTTGTTTTCCAGATAAGTGCTATAATTAAGCCACCTAATCCCAAAACAATCCAGTTTCCATCTTATTGAAAGTGTATTATGATTTTTGTTTACCTTTGGGAGAACTAAGGGCTTTGTGGATATGCTATATTAACTTAGTATCAGTTCATCTGTGCCCACCATTTGTGGTCATGAGCAGTGTTTTCAATGTCCTGTCTGGTTTTCCACAGTTCTTGGTAGGCTTATTCTTTAATATTTAAGTGTTTTTGCGTTTGTTTGAGAGATTCTTCCAATTGGTATAGCTTGTATTTATGAGGGTTATTGGTTTCTATCTATAATTTTTGTTCAGTTAACTTACTAAATCATCTAACTAGATAGTATTTCAATTTATTCTTCATTACATTTTTGAGAGAGCCATGATATCTGCTAATGATTATAACCGTGTGTCTTTACTCCGACTTCTAAGCCATTGGCATCTTCCCCTTCTCTAATTGTGTTTCAGATGCCAACAACAGGGATACTCAAGAACAAGGGTTCCCTTCCCCAGGCCCCGGTTTTTGAATAGTTTCTTCCCCTTGTTCCCTGTTAGGCATAGAACTAAATCACACATAAAAGGTTAATATCTACGGGTCTTATTTTGTGAAGTTTTTTTTTTTTAAACCAAGAATAGGTGTTGAATTTTCTCAAAGAGATTCATGAAGATGGTCATCTGACTTACCTATCTAATCTACTAATGTGAAATACATTAGTAAATACAAATATTGAAACATCCTCACATCCATGGAGTGAATTCCTTTGATCGTGAAATATTAATATTTTCATCTGCCTTCTGTTTGCCTATGTTTTATTTAGAGTTGTTCCAGTGCTTGTCGTGAGTGAAGTAAGTCTGTAGACTACAGCTCTCTGTGTGTGTGTGTGTGTGTGTGTGTGTGCCTGTGTGTGTGTGTGTGTGCATGTGTGCATACCTAGTACCCTCACTCATTTTAAGTTGATTTCTTTCACTAGCTCCACTCTCAAATAATAACCTTACTACTGATAACCGGGGTTCCTGACAGGGTCCTCCTGCAATGCTGATTATAAAGAAATTTGTCTTTTGAACATAAATACTTGACTTAGTGTTTGCTCTTAATTTCATTTCATGCTTTTATGAATTGGCAGTTTAGTCTTTTGATATCTGACTTTTCTCAATAGATTCTATTCTGTAACTTGGAGAAAGAGGTGACAGATGGGTCAATAGCTAATGACAGACTGGCCTATCAGCTCCCAAGAGGAAACAGGAAAGGAATCAGATAAGGACTGTCCAGACATGAAGGAGAGACACTCCAGATGTGCCTTCTAGAGTCTCCTCTCATGTATATTACCCACGATTTGATCCCATTGCCTTAGGATTCAGTTCACACCTGTGAATTATGGAGGAACCCTAGTAGATTTGTCAATCTCTGAACCACCTACCAGTCTCCTTCAGGCACTAAGGTTGGGAACATGTTGAAGCTGGGGCTTCTTGGGATATGATTTCAGATTCCAAAGTGTTTCACTAAGCAGAAAGTGACCTGCAAGCAAAGACAGAATCAGTACTGTTGTTAGCACACAAGATCTGTCGTGCAAGCTTGAATTACAGTTTCAAACATTCACATTCCATATGGTCAGGAATGAGGAATTAGCCTAAAACAACTGTCTGCCATATTGTCTCATAATGCCTTCCTAAGAACAAAGATTAGCAAGGGCATTCATTAGCTAGAAAATAACCAGGAGTTACTTTGGTAAGTTTTTATAGGATAGGATACATATTAACTTTTCTTTCTTTCTTTCTTTCTTTCTTTCTTTCTTTCTTTCTTTCTTTCTTTCTTTCTTTCTTTCTTTCTTTCTTCCAGAAAGAAATTGTGTGTGTGTGTGTGTGTGTGTGTGTGTGTCCACCTTATTTCCTGACAGAGGGTCACCCACCACCATTTCATCTAGCCCACTGGCCATGAGTTTCCCTACTCTCCCATTTCATCTGTTTTCAACACTGGGATTATTATCAAACCTCTATGCCTTTTATGTGGATGTTTGTGATCCAGCCTTGCACATGGGCAGTGTTCTATACTGTCCAGAAAATGTTCTATGAGAACCACAACATTGCTTGAATGAGTGAGTTTATTAAATATACAGCTAGCCAAATGAAACAAGTAGTAGATAGATAGATAGATAGATAGATAGATAGATAGATAGTATATAGATGATAGATGGATAGATAATAGATGGATATATTCATTGATAGATAGATATTAACAAAACAGATAGATAATATATAGATGATAGATGAATAGATAATAGATAGATAGATAGATAGATAGATAGATAGATAGATAGATA
>JADRCD010234178.1:34465-45237 GCA_019843815.1 Montemys delectorum
ATAGATAGATAGATAGATAGATAGATAGATAGATAGATAGATATTAACAAAACATCATCAAATCAGTTACTCAAAACATCCAGCCAAAGCTGAATGGGAAAGCTGGCTTAAGGTCATCAACTGGAATTCCTGGTAGGGTCCTTGGCAGAGGAGAGTGTCCCTTTGGTAAGGTTTCCAAGTAAAAGAACAAATAGCAGTGGAGGGAGATGACATCAACAAATTGGGCACAAATAACATCCAGCAGAAACTGACTGGGGGAGCTAAGACCATCAGCTGAAGTTTCCAGGTGAGCTTTTGCTTCAGGATTGAGCT
Organism: Montemys delectorum; assembly: GCA_019843815.1. Classification (NCBI taxonomy): domain Eukaryota; kingdom Metazoa; phylum Chordata; class Mammalia; order Rodentia; family Muridae; genus Montemys; species Montemys delectorum. Next base: position 34,778 of record JADRCD010234178.1, read on the forward strand.
TCCAGGGGCTGGACTTTCAGGTTCTCTGCCCCACAGCAGGCACATTTTTATTACAGAATAAAGAACAGTAACCTCTGCTGGATCCAGTTCGGTTTTTAGCTGTTGTAAAGGGGACAACAGTTTTTACCCTTCCACTGTTTCTCCATCCCCATCACAGAGTTGGGAGGGGACAGCCCATCTTCAGACAACCAGCCTTGGAAGATACTGAGATGAAATCATGCGAGTCTGCAATGGGGTGGGGAGCAAGCCTCCTTCCAGGGCCTCCTTCCTTCCAAGGCCAGCTCCTCAATGAACTCAAACAGCACATGACAATCTCCTATAAAGTACATTACAAACAGCATGCACTTCACCCCCTGAGCCATCTCTCCAGCTCATAGCTGCTTATCTCTAATAACGGCTATTATTTGTTCTTTGTTGGCTATGCCCATGATGCTCAAAGTAAACTGGAAAACAGCAAAGCAAAACAGGAGGGGATTTTTAAAAAAAAACAAAAAACAAAAAAACGGGTTATTATCAACTGTAATTACATGCCACTCTAACTATTCGGAAGCTTCCTAAGAACAGTGTCTTGGGCAATTCAATCCTTGTGTGGACATCACAGAATACTCTTAAGCAAACCAAGATGCCTATCATGTTACTCTGGAACCTCAGCTGTGTGTATGACTGCCTATTAATCAGAACATCACTATGCCATGTATGGTGGCTCACTCTTCCACACTACAACAATGCCTCAGAGCATTTAGAATGATTTTTACCTTCTGGGTGGGTTACACCCCATTCTTCTAGTAGTAGTCCTTGTTTGGAAATCACCTTTGTCTAATATTAACATAGCATCCCATCTTTCTTATTATTTATACAATTCATCTTTTCCTCCTCTTTTAATGGCCACATATCTTTAATTTAAAGTGTACTCCCTGGTGTGTCTAGGTAATTTACACTAATTATTGATATGATTGGATTTAAGTCTGTTGTGGTATCATTTGTCTAATGCCTGTCCCAATGGGGTTTTTACTCTGACCTTCCTTTTCTGTCTCCTTTTGAATTATTTGAATATTCTTAATATCCCACTTTGTCTTGTAGTGTTATAGTCATATCTCTGAATTAATACTGCTTATTCCAGGGATTATAATATGACACCTAACCTGCCCCAATCTATTCTGAATTAATATTTATTATTTTTAGTAATATACAGAAATCTTATAAGCATGCAGATCCTTTCACTGTACACAGTGACCTCTGAATATAGTCATTACATGGATATGTGTATATATGCATGTGTGTGTACATGTGCATGCATATTCATGCTAAAGCTCCAGGCCATGAACATCCTGTAAAACAACGAAACAATTCATATACTCTTCAATGAACAAAGCTAAACATTGTCCTCTATTAGTCAGAGAAGTAATGAAGATGTTATTATTAACACATTACTGGATCATTTTTATAAATTTAAGTATTTCATGCTTACTGACTTTCCTATCATATCTAATTTGCTGCTGAGCCAATACAGCAAGCTATTAAGTTCAGATCTTTTTTAATTTAAATTTTTCAAATTTTTGCCCTTTCATACATTTTTCTGTGGAAGATGTCTACCTTTACATCCAAGTACATTTATCTTCCCTTCTTTAGAAACACACATACTTTTAAGTCTTTAAACATCTGAAATTCTGATTTAAGTGAATTCTTCTTGATTGACTCTTTGGAAGCTATTCACATTCCTTGGGCCTTTCTTTATTGAATGATTTGGAATGTGTCCTAACAATGTGGTTTGTTCTGTGTAGACTTTAGTTAAAGTCCAGAGAACACAAGCAAACTTACCAGGTTACACTACAGATACTGTTTCACATTTTTTTCTAGGGGTAATTTCAATCTGAATTCAGTTTTCAAAGTTCTTACTTGGCTGTTTTAGGTCTGTTCTGCCCATGTACAGTTCAAGGACTAATCTAAGTCTCAGGCAGACATTAACAGTCAAGGTTTCCCCTAGGCTTCCTTGGGTCTTTTGTACATGCAGTTACAGAGTCGGCTAAGCACTTCTACAAGTTCACACAGGAAATTCAGTTCTATATTATTGAATTTTATTACATATCTTGTTATATTTCCCAAATTGTATTGGTTAATGTACTGGCTGGTTGTATGTGTCAACTTAACACAAGCTAGAGACAACATAGAGAAGGACTCCCCAGCTGAGGAAATGCCTCCATGAGATCCAGTAGTAGGGCATTTTCTCAATTAGTGATCAATGGGGAAGGGCCCAGCACATTGTGGGTGGTGCCATCCCTTGGACTGGTAGCTCTGGGTTCTATAAGAAAGCAGGCAGAGCAAGCTATGAGCAAGTAAGCCAGTAAGCAGCACCCCTCTCATGGCCTCTGCATCAGCTCCTGCTTCCAGCTTCCTGCCCTGATGTCCTTTGGTGATGAACAAGTATGTGGAAGTGTAAGCCAAATAAACCCTTTCCGTCCTAATTTGTACTTTGGTCGTGGTGTTTCATTGCATCAATGGAAACCCTAACTAAGACATTTTGCTAAAAATTGTGTATCTAAGGGCTAGAGAGATGGTGCAGCGGTTAAAAGCACCTCCTGCTCTTTCAGAGGACCTGATCTTGGTAACCAGCATCCATGTCAGATGTCACACTACTGCCTGCAACTCCAGCTCCAGGGACCCTGCCCTTCCCTGCCTCATGGACAGTGTGCTCATATACACACAGAGACTCGTGGTTAAAAAACTATAACTCTTTAAATGATTATGAATCTGGATGGGGCATAGTGGCACACGCCTTTAATCTCAGCACTTGGGAGGCAGAGGCAGGCAGATCTCTGTGAGTTCAAAGCCACCCTCATCTACAGAGTGAGTTCCAGGACAGCCAGGGCAACACAGAGAAACCCTGTCTTAAAAAACAAAACAAAAGAAAGAAAGAAAGAAAGAAAGAAAGAAAGAAAGAAAGAAAGAAAGAAAGAGAAAGAGAGAAGAAACAAAGAAAAATTATGAATCTGTATTCAAGAAGGTAATGGCTTTCTTTGATTGTATTAGAGTACTAATGACTATGTAAAATGAATTGAGAATTGCTTCTCTCTTCTCTGGATTCTGAAAAGGATTGTGTATTTATAAACTTTTCCAATAAAACAGCCTGCATATGCAGGTTCATTTGGAGAATTTAAAAATCACTAATTAAATTTCCTCAATACTTACAGATCTATTTAAATTACATCATACCACAGTGTATCCTACAAATATGTACAATTACTACATGTCAATTTAAAACAGTTTCACTTATTGAGTTGTGATAGTTGTATTTTTGTGTAAATAGACCACTGCATGTATATTGTTAAGTCTATATATGATATATAAGCATTTTGTAGCATTTATTTATTAGTTCTTTTTATATGTTCTGGCATTACACGGATATCTTGTTTCATTCGTGATATTGACAATTTGTATCATCTCTGCTTGTCACTGTGGCCAAGGGATCATTGCATTTATTGATCTCGTCAAAGACCTAGCTCTGATTTATTGAGATCTTTTAAAACTGTACTTGCTATTATTTTCAACTTCCTTCATTCATACTTGTATCTTTATTGGCCCTTTTGTTGTTTGTGTTTACTATGGATTTTTTTTTGTTTCGTTTTGTTTTGGTGTGAAGACTGGACCCAAGGCCTTCTGCATGTCAACTGCACATTCTCCCACTGAGCTGCACCCTTGACCTTTCCCCAAGATGCACTGTACAGGAGGTTAGAGTGGTAGATTCTTCCTCTTTTCTAATATGTCCACATAGGGAATGTCCTGTTTCCTCACAACACTCTTAGCTGTGTGCCATGAATTGAAAATGTTCCTGTTTCCTGTAGTTCATTGCATTCTATATTTCCTTTCACAGGTCTTTGCCCACTGTTGTTCAGGGCTGAGAATACACCTGCATAGCGGGGTATTTGCTCAGCATGTCGATTTGATTCTCAGCATTGGGGGAAAAAACCATCAAACTAAAGTCATTGATTCCATTGAGCCAGAGAATATTCTAAGAGTTCATTCCTTTCAATTTTAAGGGACATGTAGGCCAGGGTACAGCTCATCATGCTATATATTCCCCTGGTACTTGAAATATAACCCACTGCTGCTGAATATTATGTATTGTAGTTGTTGATTAGACCCTGATAGCTGATGACATTGTTGAATTTTTTCTATACCTTTGTTTATCTTTGTTTACTTATTCTATTAACTGTTGCAGAAAGGGAAATAAAGTCCTCAATTATAACTTTTCAATGCTTCTCTGGTCTATCCGTGTTTTTCCTGTATATTATGCATCTCTATTGTTCTGTGCATATATATTTATATATTCAGGGCTGCTATGTCTTCCCAGTAGGATGACATTTTTACAATTATACAATATTTTCTTGTCTCTGGTAATCTGTTCTAAAGTCTGTTTTATCTGATTATATTGAAGCTACTCCTGGTTGCATGTTTTTCTCTCCTTTTGCTTTGACCCTGCCTATATTACTATATGTGAAGTTTCTCTATATCCATATCTATATCTATATCTGTATCTATAGATAAAATACATATAAAATGTTTTAAAGTCCACTCTTCTAAACTGTCTTTCACTTGGTATGCTGAGACCATTTACATTTAGTGTAATTACTGATTTAAGTTTTCTATTGCTATTATCTTTATTTTTGTTTCATTTTCTTATTTCTGGATTCATGTAGGTTAATTGAGCTTTTTGTAGAGTTCTATTTATTTTTATTTTTCATTGTGTGCACGTATGCTGTGGTGTGTGTGTGTGTGTGTGTGTGTGTGTGTGTGTGTGTATGTGTGGTGAGTGCATGAGGAGATTGTTTGGAATCATGCTTGATCACTCTTAAAATTCTTCCCTGAGACAGGATCTTTTGATCCAACCAGAGCTCATCTACAGCACTGGTCCCATTAGCTAGCTTACTCTGAGGACTCCCAGCCTCCCCTTTCAAAGGCTGGAACTATAGACAGGCCACCACCACATGCACCTGGCATTTCTGTGGCTTTGGGGATCTGAACTCCAGTCTTGATGCTAATGCAGCAAACACTTTAACCAGCAAACCATCTCCCTACTCCTATACAGAGTACTTTTTACTATCTCTCTATAACCTGTTTAATTTTTTTTCACAGAGCCTGGGAGATAGATGACCAAGGAGGTAAAACACTTGAGAATCTGAATTGGAATACTTAAAACTTCCAGGAAGCTTTAATGGAGCACATCTGAATCCCGGTGCTCCTATAGCAATATGGGAATTGGAGATAGAATTCCCAGAAGCTGAGGGCCAGCAAGCCTGGTGTACACAGCAGAACAACAAAGAAACTCATTCTTGAATGAGGTGAAAGGTGAGGACAGACACTGGATGTTGTCCTCTGACCTCCACTAATGTGTGCCAAACACAGACATAACACACAAACATCACATACACAAACATGCATGTATCATACATGCACATAGATTTTAAGTTAGCATAGAATGTAAAGTCATTTTGTCAGTTTCAGGGAAGTATAAATGCATCACTCCTTCTTATGTCCCTCCTCCTCCCCCATATTTAACATAATTGCTTTAGATTCTCTGTACACTTAGAACCACAGTAGACAGTTAAAACTTCTGCTTCTATTCTCAAATAAAAATAAGAAAATTCAATAAAAGTCTATTGCTACATTTATGGTAGTTTTGCTTGATCTGTTCTTGATCCCAATGTCTCCATGTTCTTTCCTGTATCTTTTCTGTTTATAGAACTTCCTTTAGCTGCTCCCGTAGCATGTATTTGCTGGAGATGACTCCTTTTTGGTTTAGGGTTTCGATTTGGTTTTTATGGCAGGGAGCAGGGTGGGATGGAGGGGAGTTGTTTCTCTTCATTCCTGAAGATTATTTTCATTAAATACAGGATTTTTTGCTGACAGTTTCCTTCTATAAACACCTTGAGAGATTTTTTTTTTTTTTCATTTCCTGGACTGTGTGGTTTCTGATGTGAAATTACCATCATTTGAATTTGTTTGCCTCTATACATGGATGAGGTAAACATCTCCTGCTGCTTTCAGGATTTCTTCCCTTGCCTTTAGTTTTGAATTTAGCTATGACATGTTTTCTTTGCCTTTATCTTGTCCAGCGTTCATATAGTTTCTTAAATTTGTGTCTTTATGTAGCCTGTCAAATTTGGGCTATTCTCAGATGTTATTTCACTTTGTTCTCACACTTATTCTCCTTTCAGAATTCAGATGACACAAGTGCTAGAATTTTAGCACTTGTCCTGTGGCTCGCTCCATTTTCTAAGCCCGTGTTTTCTCTGCTGTTGAGATGAGGAATTTCTATCGTCCGTCTCCCAGGTTGCTGCTGCTTTCCTGCCTTTTCTGCTTTGGTTGCTGAGACAGCAACTCCACTTCTTACTTTAGCTTTTGGTTTTTTTCAGCTCTAAATTTCCCAGTTTTGGGTTCTACTTCAAAGTCTCTGTTTCTCTAGTGAGATTTTGAAAACTTGTTGATTTCTCCCACTGGTCTTGAGTGCATGTGCAGCCACTGGCTGAAGCATGTTGTGGTCTTTCCTTTAAAATCTCTGTCAGATGAACAGGTCTGTTAAAACTATCAAATGGATATACATTCCCTTCAGGTTTAGATCGTATTGGTTCTTGTTACAGTGAATGATGCTTGATAAGACCTAAGCATTTTGGATAATGTATTGTCTGGCTTGGGATCTTATGTAAGCATTGCCTTAGCTGGGGTGCCCTGGCACCAATCTGGACAGAGAAAACAGGGTCTTAACCTTTTATTTCCAGTGGAAGTTTATGTTTTATGTAAAGTCTATTTGCACCAAAGTGCACAGGGACAATGCTTATCATTGCCAGGGTTGGTGGAGGTCTTACTCCCTAAAGGCCTCCAGTGGTACTTTGACTGTCCCCAGGCATGTCTTGTCGTGCTATAGAAGAGGTTCCTCAAGTAGTCTCCATTGATACCATGTTGGGCAACAAAGGTACTTATTACCATCCAGAAGGCATGAAGTCCCTGTTTCCCTACTGAATCACTTCTTTAGTAAACATTGGATGAGGGAGGCCCTCTTTATAGTTTGGACACCAGCTCATCCTTATCAGTGTTGGAATGTGGAATCATGGGTATTTTTTTCCTGTAGTATTTGGCATAATAGGACAACTCTGGTCCTACTAGCCTGTCCTTTCCCAAGTCCTGTGCCCAAAAGAACAGGCTCTCATTGTAACTCTATGTCTGCTCTCATTAGTACTTCCTCATTTCCAATTCTGGAATATGTGTGATGCAAGAAGAAAACACAAAGAAATCACCATAACATCTTTCTCTTTTCTTTGTTTTTGACAGCAATTATTCTCATCCTCATTACCCTCCAGGGTCCTCTTTCTTTGCCTCTGAACCTTTTTTTCCCACCTAGTTCTCCAGTGGTTACACCATTATAAAATGGCAGCCCCTTCTCTAGTGACCATTAATAGTCATTATCTTCTCAGGAATAGATGGGACCTGATAGGTAGCCCCTCTATTTATGTCTGCCACATCTTTTTATGAGTTCTAAGGGCTCTCCCTTGTTAGTCTTCCCTCTACTTTCAGAATCATTGGTTTGCTATAAATGTATATGTATACCCTATCCAGGGACCCTTGCATAATTTAAGGAGAAAGTAGAGAAAGCATGTCTGCTCATCTTCCTGGAAATGGAATTCTCTTTTCTGGTATTCTCTGTTTAGATTTAGATTTGATTTCGTTTATACTCTGCAAAATTACTTGCATGTTTTACCATAGCCAGAAGAGGATTTAACAAATCTTTCTGGTGATAATTTCTATAAACTTGAGTAGTCCAGTGGGACGTGATGAAACCAACCAACTCTGGACCTTTCCCACATATATTATGTTCTTGTCAAAGAAAACTGCATTTGTATTCCTTCCATGCTTCCTATTTTCCAGCCTTTATCCTTGGCTCTAAGAATACAATGAACAAGGTATTGTCCTCATCTTCAAGAGGTCTCCATTCAGTCAGGAAGATAGAGAAGTGAAGTGGTATTTCCATATATATTAATTAGTAAGCAGTCTGAGAAGGACTCGTCTGCCTGAGCAGCTCTCTGAGAGTTTAGGCCATAGCCCCTCTACCTGCCTTTACTGTGACGATAAGAAAATGGCAACTAATTCCCTTTAGCAACAGCTGTCAGGCACGTGGCTTTATCATCTACGCACAAAGATAAAGAAAAAGAGAGAAAGTCTTCCAGAGAGAGACCAGGATACTAAAGACAAGATGGTGGTTCTGTAGCAACAGCTAAACAGAGACTGCTGGGTGGAGAAGACATAGCTGGTCCTAGAATTGTTGTAAGGCCTGTTGAAGGGAAAGACCTGAAGTAGAAGTTTCTGGTTGTGTCATCTGATGCAGGCTCACATGGTGTCTTGTTAAAGCAGACTCATGTAGTATTTTGCTGAGGTGGATGCACACAGTATTTTATTGAGGCAGACTCACGTGGTGGTGTTTTGCTGAGGCATGGAGTTTGGAGAGAGTATAAATAGGACTCAATGAACAGTAGTAGGCTGTTGGCATAGCTAACTGTGCAGCTCCTCATTAGTCTCACATCTTAACTGATCTTCACTTCATTGAGAGAGGCATAGCAGAGAACTCCTGGCATTCTGGCTGGTCCTGCTTTTTTCTGCTGCCTCATGCCAATTCGGAGGAGGCATGGTGGTTTCTGCTGGATCATACCACCATGGCTGCTTTGTGTTTGTTCACATTTTTGAACTGAACTGTTGGTATTCTGACACTACTGAACTAGACTGCTAGTATCCTGATAAACAGAGATTAGAATTGCCCCAAAGAACTACTTCTAAACTGGTCCACATTCCTTGTCTTATTTATCTTTTTTTTTCTCCCGACTTTGGATGGTGGGCTAGAAAGGAGGTTTGAAGCATTTGAGAGCCCTTATTAAAGTAGGTTTTGAAAATTTAAGGCTACAAAGACCAATGTGTATAAAGTTGGGGACAAGAGGAGGCGTGGTACGTTTTACAATGGCTGAGGCATGGAGCTTAAAGAAAGCAAAGTGTCAGAAAAAAGAGACTAAGAAGGTGGGCATGCTGCTTGAGAGAAAAAGAATAAGAAAAACATGGACAAAATGACACTGTACTGAGGGCTAGTGAATAGCTTGTTTATCCTGAAGATGTTAAAGAGTTTTATGTAGAACTGATCTTATTTCTGAATGATGGCTTTGGTTCATATTATTTGGTTCAATTTAGGCACAGAGGAATGTATCCTATACCAAGATGATACTGAAAAGATGGAGAAAAATGATTAACTAGATTTAGGGAAAGAAAAGAGAAGTGAGAGGAGACAGATGAGTCCCAGGTTTCTGGCTTATCATCATCATCATCATCATCCATAGATAATGCCATATATAGAAAAAGGAACTTAGCATGGGACATTCTTAGTTTAAAGGAGACTGCTGAATGTATGAAAATCAGGAAAGGGATTTGTGCGGAGTTAGGTTGACATCATCATTTGAGAGCAATGAGGTGGGGAAGATCAAAGTAAAAATACACAGAACAAGAAGTCTCTTAGAATGCCAACAGCATTGATATCAGGGATTAGGCCAAGGGAAAGCAGCAGCTATTAGAATTGCAAGATGTCAAAAGCAGGCAGAGGCAAAGAGATGAATGGCTGAGGAGAGGCCTCCATGGGGGACAGTTTTAACATGTAGAGTTGACCTAGAGTGTCAGTTTGGAGGTGAAATAAGGAGGAAGTATCCCCTTGATTTGTGAGCAGGAGGGTAAGTATGTATAAAAAGAGTTTCAGAGGCCTTGTGATGCTAGCCCCTGGGTTGTAGTGGGCTAAGGGAGAGCAGGCTTGGGGACACAGGAACATGGGGACATCCCAGCAGTGCTTAGCTCTGTGATACATGAACCCCCTACAGAGCCTTGCATCTCACCGATACCTACCTTGCAAGATTCAGACTCAGGTGTTTCCTTTAGTCGCTGTAACAACTACCACAAATTGAGTGGCTTAAAAACAGCACAAATATATTATCATATGTTTGGGCCCCAAGTCTCACACAGATGTCAGTATACTAAATGCAATCTGCTAGCAGGGCTTCAGAGAAACAGGAGGGAGTGTCCCCCAACTCTGATTCCAGCTTTCATAGAGCCCCTTCCTCCACCATCAAAGCCGACAACAGGACATCTTTGCTGCCTTTTGCCATGGCTACATCTCCCTTTGTCTCTCACCTTTTCCCCTTTAACCCTCTTATGAATTTGTATTCATAAGATTGCATTTAGAGCTTTCCTAGATGATCCAGGATACTCTCTCACCCTCAAATCCCTGACTTAATTACTTGGCTGGTAATGGGTTCTACATGTCTTAATCCAGTATATTACTAAGAGCACAGGCTCACACAGTAGGTAAGTTTTACAGGGGGAAAAAGTTTACTTGGGCTCTCTCTCTCTCTCTCTCTCTCTCTCTCTCTCTCTCTCTCTCTCTC
>JADRCD010234179.1:3900-14694 GCA_019843815.1 Montemys delectorum
CTCTGGTTTGTGAATTGTGTCTTGGATATTCTGAGCTTCTGGGCTAATATTCACTTATCAGTGAGTACATACCATGTAGGTTCTTTTGTAATTGGGTTACCTCACTCAGGATGATATCCTCCAGATTCATCCATTTGCCTAAGAATTTCATAAATTCATTGTTTTTAATAGCTGAGTAGTACTCCATTGTGTAAATGTGCCACATTTTCTGTATCCATTACTCTGTTGAGGGACATCTGGGTTCTTTCCAGCTTCTGGCTATTATAAATAAGGCTGCTATGAACATAGTGGAGCATGTGTCCTCATTACATATTGGAGCATCTTCTGAGTCTATGCCAGAAGTGGTATTGCTGGGTCTTCTGGTAGTACTATGTCCAGTTTTCTGAGGAACTGCCAAACTGATTTCCAGAGTAGTTGTACCAGCTTGCAATCCCACCAGCAATGAAGGAGTGTTCCCCTTTGTCCACAACCTCTTCAGCATCTACTGTCACCTGACTTTTTGATCCTAGCCATTCTGACTGATGTGAGGTGGAATCTCGAGATTGTTTGATTTGCATTTCCCCGATGACTAAGGATGTTGAACATTTCTTTAGGTGCTTCAAGAGTATTTTTCATAAAGCTTTAAGCTGGATGAAATCCACTGAAGATTATTTTACCCTATATGTCATGATCTTCTAGGGGCTCAAACACACAGGAAAGATGTCCAATCCAAATAGCTAGTAGGCTTAGGCTCATTGGGGGGTACCCCCCTTTCCTTTCTTAGTATTTCAGGGATTTGCACCTCTATTTGATCTCCCATGTGGCTCCTCCAGCAAGGTCACTGGAAATTTTACAGATCAGTGAAGGTTTCAATGAAGTATGGAACTACAAGCAGCCACACCTTTATAAAGCTTAGACAGGATCTTCAGGGTGGCCATCACTACAGGTGCCTCTTGTTGGTTCAAGAGAGTCGCAAGACTGCGGTCTTGGTGTGGAAGGGGACAATCAGGAGACAGAGTTCACTGGATGTCACTCTTGGAAGTTAGCCATCACTCTCGGTGCTTAACAAAAAGAACTGGACAATGAGGCTGGGGCATAGGTAATATCTGTAAGATTTTGGGAGGTTGGTTAAAGCTTGTGTAAGTCTTGTTGAAAGACCTGGACTCAGTTAAGCTGAGGAGGGACAGGCCTTCTCAGAGAAGGAGACAGGTGCACTGGAAGCAGGCTGAGCCTAAGGCGCAGCTAACACAGAGCTTTTCAGTTATGTAAGCCAGCCAGTTCCCTCTTTACCTTTGCTTGTTTGAGCTGACTTTTTTTTTTTAAATCTTTGAATCAAGAGACCTGACTAATAACGGGGAGGTGGCAAATCACACTGCCCGAGAGAGGAAGGCTCTGGAGTGACCTCACCACTGAATGCAAAGTCTCTTGGAAACAACCTGTTCTGTACAAATGCTGAGAGTTATGATTATGCCTGATGTGCAGCCTGCACACTCAGTCTGAGTATGAGCCTGCCCCTGACATCAGAAAGAGAAAGGTCTGTGGGTGGATGTTCCTAATGGCTGCAGGAAGCCCTTTCCACATACATAATTAACAGTGACAGCCGACCATCGCTCCATCCTTTGGCAGTAATTGGTCAAACATTTTAAAGATCTCTAAAATGTAAAATTTCATGTGTTGGCGTCCACTGGCTACAATTCCAGCTTTCTGAATCTTGCATTAACACTACCTTCAGGATCCTCACTTTATTAATTTGACTCACAGACTCAATAAGACATTTCATGCAGAGTCTTTGAAGCAGTCCCTACTCAGAAACCTATGAAAATCCCAATACATATTAATTTTTACTTTTGTTACTACGAGGGTTGCCTTGTCTTATTTCTAGAATTCCAAAGTATACTAGTAAATGTGGTCAAAGAAAAAAAATGTTCCTAGGCTCTGTCCAGAGATCTAAGATGATACGAAGACCTACATCAAGTGGAAAGGGTTTGTGTGGGACCCCTTTCCACCAAGTTAAAAGCAGCCATGATGAGGATCTTAATCATAAAATCTTTGATGGTCATAGAATATGGTGGTTGTATGTGGTTCCTTCCTGAATGATGATGTTAAATCTCCAGGGAGTAGGCACTGCTCTGGGATCCCAAGATAGTTAGAAGGCCAGTCAGATCTCCCCACTCCTCTCTCGTTTCTTCCTTCCTGTTCCTTAGGTGTGCAGTGTGTCATGCTGCCCTTGCTTTGTGACCATCCATGGAGTTATAGCACCTTTACCACACTCAAATTTCAGTTCAGGTTTCAGTTTGTCATCCACATTCTGTGCCTGCTTGGGTTCCTGTGGCTGTCTATCACTCCAGTCCTTCGGAGCTCTGTTAGCAGTCTGTTAGTGTGTTCCATCCTTTTGGTGACCATGTACTCCTCCTGAACGGAACCATCTTGTCAGTGGAACACACGGGATTTGGGTTGTCTTTTATCTAGAGGGCCCTAGTGCAGGGCCTGGACACAGTGTGTGCTCACCTAATACTGGGTAAGTAATGGAAGAAAGAATGCTAGCTACAGCCTAGGGACTAAATTCACCCCCCTCTTTTTTTTTTTTTTCAGACAGCCAGGTTAGCTCAGAGAATTCACATTTCTAGAGGGGTTGGAAATAATTTATGACACTAAATGGGAGTGGCCTATTGTTCTCTGTCTAGCCCCTAAATCAATAGTCTTTTAAGGACCAATTTTCTGTTAAGAATGTTTCTTTCTATAAAAGATGATTTCCTCCAGAGGAGATGTCATTTTTAGGAGACTGCACACTCCACATGATCTGTGCCTCCTTCCTAAAGAGGAACTGTGAAAGAAACAATAGACACGGGTTTAAACACACCAGTTGAGGAACTTGGAACCATGTAGGCTTGTTTATCTTCTCTTAGCTATTCACTTCAAGTAGAAGGAGTAAATAACAATGTTTGAAAGAATGATTCAAATTCCACTCGGTGCAACCTTGGGTAAACAGACTTACCCTCCTCTCTTAACTACAAACTGGGGGTCATTACTTCCCTGAGTTGTCGAGCAGTTAAATCAGACACTAGCCACTCGAAGCATTCAGTGTCAGTCACACCATAAGGGCAGAGAGCGTTATTAGCTGCACTAGCCAGTGGCCTTCTGATTTCCCCGTATCCTGATATTCTGAGCTCTTCTAAGACCTCAAAGCTTCACATTTCTTCTGCTCTGTCGTTAATAGAAACCTTTTGTACTGATGACACAACTCATGCTGTTTTGTACATGAACACTGCTTATTTCCCTATTGGATGGCTGTGTTGTGGAGAGTTTTCAGCTGCAGTCGGGGAAATCAGAGGCTGCTTCTAATCTACCATCTAGTGTTCAGGTGAACCTAGGTGTGTTACTCTGCCTCTACCATCAGAGTACCACACAGGATTAAAAATGGCTTCTGCAGATCAGAAAAGTTGCAGAAAGATAATGTAGATGCAGTGTCTGATGGATTTGTCTGGACTCAGATGCTATTAGGGGGATTGGCAACTTTTTCTCTACCTGCTGACGATTCAGGTCATTTTCCTTCCATCCATCCAGTCATCTATCCTCTAGTCAAACAACAAAGTCAATTCTTAAATATCCACTTTGAACTATGGGCTATGGGCCATGCTACAAACAGGGAGAGAGAGAAAAAAAGGCTCAGTTTAGCAGAGATCAGTCAAGAAACAGCTGCTCACATGTGGATTCTAACAGCATGGTGCTGAGAAAGCTAGGGAGCTCAGGATGAGAACAGTTCCAGAGAGAACATAGGATGATGGTGACAGAGCTTGGCTGTTGAGCTCAGGTCTGAAAGATAAAATGGAAGAAAGCAGATGATAAAAAGTTGAGCCTTGACAGATGGGTGGCAGGCAGTGCTAACAGGAACACAACCTTGACAACGCTAAAAACCTTTTTCTGAAGAAAAAAAAAGTATTTCTATTTAGAAATTGCCCCATTGTAAACGAGCTGGGGGAGGAATTAGTGTTCTGACTAAATAAAACTAAGGTAACTGGAAGTTTTGTTTGCCAATTTGTATACTCTGACAAAAGCAGAATGGACTACTTATGAAGGTCATCGAGAAAATTCTGAAACTTTGGAAATTAGATTATATATATTTAAAATATTTATTTATTTATATTTATGTTTTTATTTTTATGTATTGAGTGCCCTGTCTTCATGCATGCCAGCAGAGGGTATCAGATGATGTTACAAATGGTTGTGAGCTACCATGTGGTTGCTGGGAATTGAACTCAGGGCATCTGGAAAAACATCCAGTGCTCTTAACCACTGAGCTATCTCTCCACCCCTAGAATATATATATCTTAATTTATATATTCAGACATGAATTCAGTTACATATTTGGAGCACATTATGACTGATCTAAAAGGATGGTTTCTATCAATTAGATATGTGTGTGTATCTGTCTGTCTATCTGTCTGTCTATCTGTGTATCTCTATGTGTGTGTGTCTGTATGTGTGTGTCTCTCTCTCTGTCTCTCCCCCTCTCTTGTCTATCTGTCTCTGTCTCTGTCTCTGTTTCTCTCTCTCTCTTTTCCCCCCCTGTGTGTGTGTGTGTGTGTGTGTGTATGTGTGTGATTAAACAGAAATATTCTCCTGTGTCTACAACTTAGATTGGAGGGGTCCAGTAACACGATGTACTGATAGCAATTTCAAAGAGAATTCTGTGTGGGCCACACATTAAAACGCTCCACTAAACATCAAAAGACTTTTAAACGGGAAAGAATATCTTGTACAAAAAGTGGTCACTGGTGATCTCAATTTCACAAATCAAAGAAAATTAGATTGTTCCTGAAGGGGTTGGGGCAGCCCCTTGGAGTTGGTACAGGACACAACCAGACACCAAGTTCTCAGCATAAAAGAAATTTATTATCCCAGAGGGGCAAGTGTGGGTGGGGGCTGCCTCTGGACACAGCATAGGCAGGCACAAAACAGCAAAAGTAGGTGGCTTTTTGGGTTGTTTGTTTGTTTGTTTTTCACAAGAGTGAGTTTCTAGGGATAAAAAGGGTAAGTCTGTGCAAGGTTGAATTGGTAAGTCCTGATTGGACATATTAGCCAAATGATTAATTTTGACATTTGGTCCTTGGTGTTTTGTCTCAGGAATGAGACAGCGGCCCAATAAGGGACTGGACCTTAGGGGCAAGCTTTGGGAGTGTTATCTAATGGTTTAGCAACAGAGAGAAGGGTAAAAGGCAAAACCTGTTGGCACTATGTTTACCATGCTGAGCCCTTTTAGAAAGTACTCCAGTTCTGAGAACATGGTTCTGAATTCAATAATAGCAATTAATTTGAACTTTATTGTAATGTGCTAAATACATATTTTGGGAGAAGCCTAATTTTTTTCTGTTCATAGCAGCTTTATTATTTTTTCATTTTTGTTTTATTAGATATTTTCTTTATTTACATTTCAAATGTTATCCCTTTTCCTGGTTTTCCCTCCAAAAACCCCCTATCCTATCCCTTGTCCCCCTGCTCACCAACCCACCCACTCCTGCTTCCTGGCCCTGACATTTCCCTACAATGGGGCATAGAGCTTTCACAGGACCAATAGCCTCTCCTCCCAATGATGACAGACAAGGTCATCCTCTGCTACATATATAGCTAGAGCCATGGGTGTATGTATACTCTTTGGTTGGTGGTTTAGTCCCTGGGAGCTCTAGGGGTACTGGTTGGTTCATATTGTTGTTCATTCTATGGGGCTGCAAACCCCTTCATCTCCTCGGGTCCTTTCTCTAGTTCCACCATTGGGAACCTTGTGCTCAGTCCAATGGTTGGCTGAAGGAGGAACAAAATACCCATGAGAGGAATCGCAGGGACAAAGTGTGGCACAGAGACTGAAGGAAAGGCCATCCATAGACTGCCCTATCTGGGGATCCATCCCATATACCATCACCAAACCCAGACACTATTGTGGACGCCAACAAGTGCTTGCTGACAGGAGCCTGATATAGCTGTCTCCTGAGGGGTTCTACCAGTGCCTAACAAATACAGAGGTGGATACTCTCAGCCTATTTTTCTTTTTTTAATGTGTGATGTGTGCCCCTGCCTCAGCAAGTCGACAACTGTGTTCATCCCCATAGAGATGCCCATAGAAGCACTTTTACAGGAAGGATGAAGTACAGCAATGATCCAGTTAGAAGATACCTTGCTTTCACAGAGTGATCATTCTAGTAGGGAACAGAAACCAGTAAGGTGAAGACACAATAAATAAATTGGATTTATGTACCTATTTATTTGAATAAATTTATTTATAAATTTTTCTGCTTTATCAGAAACAAAGCAGGAAAATAGAATCCAGAGTGTCATCAGATGAAGTTTGCGGTTACTCTATTGCTTGTTACAGACTTTACTGAGAAGAAGCCATTTGAATACAGGTAATGGCAGAGATGCAGACACTAGGAAAAACATTTCAGGGCATGAGCAGTCCCATCAGTGGGAGGGAAATACAGCAAACAAAGCCTGAGCAGGGGGATATGCAGTCTGAAAAAATAAAGAAATTAATAGAGGGGCAAATCTTTGTCATTTACCATTCTAGGGAAATAAAGTTAATCTTCGGTTTCAAAGAAAGGGCCATGGGTTTGGCATATTTTAAAAGACCAACTATGGTTTCTGCATTATTAATGGGTGGTGAAGGATAATGTGGAGTCAGGAATACCAGAGGTTGCTACAATCATCCAGTAATCTACCTGATGTGATGGAGCAAGGACAGCAGATGGATGACTAAAGGGCTTGGAGGTCTGGGTAGTTTGGAAACACTGTCAGGGCAATTCGTGGTGCATTACAATGGTTGCTGGAGAAAAAAAGGAGGGGAGACTCCAAGGTGTTAAGGCTAACTCCATGGTGTTATCACTAGTTGTTGGAATGGAAACACCCTCAAGTAAAGCATGAAAATGTGTGAGTAGAAGAGACTTCACCCATGTTAGTAGTGTGGATTTGAGACACCTCGAGCTGGAAATGCCTACTAGAATTTTAATAAAGTTTTAATAAAGTACTATGAGTGTTTACTTGTCTGCTTGTTTTTTTTTTTTGTTTTTTTTTTTTTTTGAGACAAGATCTCATGTGGCCCAGGTTGCCCTCACACTCACTATGTAACAGAGAATGACCTTGAATTTCTGCTACACCTACTTCCCCGGTACTCGGGTTAAAGTCATATACTACCATGTTTTGTGCTGTACTGGTGATCTAAACAGGACATTACACTTGCTGTTTGTCAGCCAGCTCTCTGCAATGTTTTCCTTGTCCACCATGGACCCATTCAGATCGAAATCCTTGTACATAGGGTGGTTGTGTTGAGAGTTGGTAGGATCATTGGCATATAGCTTGTAGAATGTTCTTAGATTACTGGGGTCTGAGGTACTTGTGATGTGAAACTTTGGTGGTCCTCCCAAGAGGATTTTTATAAAGCACCAAGATTTGCACCCATCCCAGCTCTTGTTGCTTCTGGTTATAGTTGCAAGCACTTACTGGTTTGCTCCTCGAATGTTTCCACCATTTCTATGATGCTACAACATGGCTCAACCAAGGAATAGCCCTCATCATAGAGCTGTGCCATGCCATGTTGATTTTGAGCCTCCAGAACTAGAAGGTAAATAAACAACCCTCTTCTAAACTCAGATACCGTGAGTATCTTATTGTAGTATTGCAAAAGGTGGATCAGTGGGTTCAAGAAAAGTTCAGTAAAGGGTTAAATATGGGTATCTTTGGCATAAAGTTGGCACTTAAGACTTCATATTGAGACAGCTGATGAACAGAGAGGGAGAAGGACAAATGATCTGTATCAGAGATTCCCGTGTGTCAGTTACCTACTACTGATGTAACAAGTTATCACAAATTTCCATGGCTAACATAACATAAATGGAAACTGTAGAGTGCTATGTGCTAGAAGTCTGAATTGGGTCTCAGTGAACCACAGTCAAAGTGTAGACAGCACTGTGCTCCTCTCTGAAGGTGCCAAGAGAGATTGTTTTGCTTTGTTTATTTGTTTGTTGTTGTTGACTGGTCCTTCTCAGTCTTTGCATGTCTTGGTTGGTTGTCCCCTCCTTTTTGAAAATAGCAACAACCAAGTTAATCACAAGGTCTCATCCCTTCCAGACTCTTTTTCTTCTCTTTCAGCATTTCGAGAGCCCTTTATAAATCCCATCTTTATAAACCAGGATTCAGGAGACTTCATGCAATCACATAAGCCAAGTTCTTTCCATGTAGAACATATTCATTGATACCAGGTATTATTACATGTACACTGAGTTTTTTATGAAGGGGACAGTCTGTTTAGAATATTATAGAAGGCTATTAATAACACAGAATGATGAGTTCCACTTGGATCTGCTTTCTGAATATTCAAGTTTAGGAATCTTTTGTAAACAAGGTTTCAGGGTGAATGTACCACAGTGGCTTAGTGATAGAACAGGTACTGATGAAAGGGGATGAGAGTGAACATCTGCTCCCTCCTCATTAAGACCTTGATCTCTGTGAATTAAGGTGAAATTGTGTAGAGTCAGCAAGGTCACACTCTCAGAGTTACAACTCCTAACCTTCCATGTTACAAGGCTATATGAGGAGTTCTCAGACACGAAGCCAGGTTACAGTTTGACCAGTAGGACCAAACTGGACTATGGCAGATGCTCACTGATTCTTCCTCAGAGTAGCACAAATGGAGAAGTCTCATGAGGCTTCATCAATGTTTGCTCATAAACAAGGTTATGCTGTATTGAACAGACTTGATATTTCACTACCTACTATTGCTTATAGGTCAGGGGTTATAGGGTTTGGTATTTTTGCTTATAAACTTGAGAAAGCATCCCAAGCATTGTGATATGAATTTAAAACTACATTGAAATAAAACAAAAATACCACGACAAGTTAAACTGTTCCTGAATTTTTTGCAGGATGTATATGTAGATGTGACAAAGCTGATCATGGTAAATATGCCTCTAAAATTATCATTGGTACCAAAACCAAAAATACCTTTTAGAACATCTTCCTTAGTAGATGTTCTCATCAGTGCACTTCTCAGAATCTTTTTTTGAGGGGGATAGTAGAAATTTGGAGATAACCAAAATTTTTTTACTCCTTTTCTATGTTATACTGGCTTTCATACTTGAATCCCTGATTTTAAAAGTAAATCTTAAAAACTGTGCTTCCTAGTGTCCTCTGCAACTGGGAAAACACCAGGTATAATCGCTTACATAAATTCATGATCAGAAACATTACTAAAGGAGAGTAGTTAAACATGAAGTATTATTTCCCTTGGTACTGGCTGGGACCAAGAATAGGGATAGGGCCCTCCAAAGAGATCAGTGCCAGTCGGAGAAAAGTCAGGCTGATTCAAGATGGCAGTCAATTTGTCAGGGCAGTTCTGAATCATGGTTGTGAGATGGATTAGGGAATGCTACTCCAAGGCTATTTCTCAAACTATTCTACATAATCTGAGCTTCAAATAATTCTTAGTAAGTCTCACTTTTGTTTAAATTAACATCACATTCTGTGCAAAAATAACTTTTATTAGCCTAATGTAATTGTTATCTCTGAGGCTTACTGCTTCAGTTTGCTAACCTAGGCCTAGTCATCTAAGTTTCTAGCCTCTGTACAATCTAATCTAGGTGTAGGATATTTTCATACTCTGAGACTTACTGCTGAATAAGCTCATCCTTTCTTGTTCTTTCTTAACTCTGGGTGGTTGTTTCAACTCAGTTTTTCTGGTTCATACTCCTCTCTAAGCTGACTGACTCAATCTGGCTTCTCTCTTGGTTTCCAATTTTTGCTGTTTGTCCTCAAACTAACTCTGGTAATCTGTTCTAATCTTCAGACTCTTTCTCATTCTCTGGCTTGTTCTGTCTTCACTGATGTCTAACATGTTCTCTCTTCAACCTGTCTCTGTAAAACTCTCTCAGTACAACTTCCTCCTTTCTCTCTGCACTAGCCCTAAAGTATCTTCCATTTCCATTCTCTTCTCCTGAGAGTTGGACATATCCTATTCCATCAAATCTTTTTCTGATTTATCACTTTGTCTGCCACTCAATTAGACATCACTTTCAAACACCAGTGCTTCCATCTACAAACTAATTTATCTCCATAGTCTGGAATTAAAGGCATATACAGGTGTACCTGTATTCCAGCCAGAGGTATTAAAGGTGTATGTTAAGTACTAAGCCACACCACAACTAGAAACAGGTTTTTTGAGTAAATATCACAATCTTGGGTTTTACGGTGTGATCAAATAACCTGTAACAATTCTGTGTTCCATAACAAAGAATTCTGAGAGGCAGATACACAAAACCCTCAGTAAAAAGCCTCTTCACATTTGTGTCCATATTATGGCATGTATTTATTTCATTATGATTTTCATGACTAAACAGGAACTTTTTACATTTTTGAGAGGAAGACCTATACAGATGCAGTATTACAGGATTGGAGTTTTGCAAAATTGTAACTCCACAACACATCTGTCCTGTCTTTAAGCAGTTGGAATTAGGATTATTGCCATCATTGAACCACCCTGGAAAGCTAATTTAAAGCTAAGATGATTATTTATTCATCATCACTGACATATTTTAATCTTAATTTTTGTTGTATTAAATATTGTATGTACCCATCTTTTTTGTTTTCCTATGAAACATGAGTTTTTTACCAGATCTTTATTTTCCTCCTACCTTTAGAGGTTTTATAGAAATATTCTTTACAAAGAAGGAATTCTTCTTCTCCTTCTCCTTTCCCTCCTCCTCCTCCTCCTCCTCCTCCTCCTCCTCCTCCTCCTCCTCCTCCTCCTCCTTCTCCCCCTTCTCCTTCTCCTCC
>JADRCD010234179.1:14794-38474 GCA_019843815.1 Montemys delectorum
ATTGTGTAACAATACAACAAGTACTGCCTAAGAGTGTACAAATTAAATGTGTCCACACAAGAAACAGTATTCACTGTCTAGTGGGGACAGAAAACTGCTGTTTTCATACTTTGAATCAAACATAAAGTAATTTTATCAAGGACCATAACATACCATTTTTATAGAGCTCTATGCACAAAATTTTTAGAAATTCAAGCCATTTCACAGACAAATAAAAAAGACATTTACTAAATACAGTTAATAAGTATAACTTTTGTTTTGTTTGTTTGTTTGTTGATACAGGGTTTCTCTGGGCATCTATGGCTGCCCTGGAATTTGCTTGGTTGAACAGACTGGTCTCAATCTCAGAGATCCACCTGCTTCTGCCTTCTAATTCCAGGGATTAAAGGCATGAGCCACCACTTCCCAGGACTAGTGTAACTTTAAGTAAAAGGAAAATATGAATCAGTAATGTTTTATCTAGTTCAGCCAACTATCCAAGATACATGGGGGGATGGGCTGAACAACATAGATTTCTTAGTTTTGGAGAATGGAATGTTCACCATGAAGATGGCAATAGATTCTTTAAGGGCAGCCTCTCTGCTTGGTAGAGAGCTGTCCCCTCAGTCTCAGCAAAAACATTATCTCATCATAAAGAATCCCCTGCAGTTTTCACTAAATAGACCTACCTTCCAGCACTTGCCCAAATACATTGAGTGGTTACAGAGTTGATATGTGAATTTGAGAGAACATAATATTCTATCCATAAAAGCCAGAACAGAGATAATGAAGCCTGAAGAGGCTTCACAACTTAAATCAAGCTGACTTAATCAGTCCTTCAGCTTCACTGTGTATTTACTGAAGCAATATATTAAATTATGTCACATTGGTAAACATGTTCTATAACAAATATCTAATACTTTATTCTAGTTTTAGATCTGAAAATGAGGTGAATTATCTACTTAACATGCACCATTAAGCCACCTACTTCCATGAGAGGTTCCAGAACAGAATCAGCTGTTTATCATTTATGGTATTCATCATTCTTTACTGAGTTTTTGTTTCCACCTGATACTTTTTATTATTTCAAACTCTTATACCTATATATTAATTGTATTCATCAATAGACTTTATAAAGATATATTTTTCAATTACATCGTGTACTTTACAATACTCAGTAATGAAAATACGGGGCTTTTGGCAACCATACTCACTATTTTAGTATTTTTATGTTAATTAACTGATTTATTTATTTACTTTACATCCTGACTAAAATTTCTCTACCTTCTTCTCTTCCCACTCCTTTCCTTCCCCGACCTCCATCCAAAACTCCTCCATTTGTCTTCAGAAAAGGGGAGGCCGCTCATGGGCATCAACCATCCTTGGTGTATCCAGTAGTAGTAAGACAAAGGGCATCTCCTCCTATTGAGGCTAGACAAGGCAGTTCTGTAGGAGGAAAGAGTCCCAACAACAGGCAACAGAGTCAGAGAAAGCCCCTGCTCCCACATGAAGAACAACCTACCCAACTGTAACGTATGCATACAGAGCCTAGGTCAGTCCCATTCAGGTTCCCTTGTTGGTGGTTCAGTCTCTGTAAGCTCCTATGGGACTAGGCTATTTGATTCATAGGTTTTTTTGTTGTTATTGTTGTTTTGTTTTTGTTTTTGTTTTTGTTTTTGGTTTTTTGTGGTATCCTTGACCCCTTTGGCTCCTACAATCCTTCCTCCCTGTCTTCTGCAGGATTCATCAGGCTTCATCTAATGTTTGGATGTGGGTATCTACATCTGTTTTCATCAGTTTTTGGTAAAGCCCCTCTGATAATGATTATGTTAGGTTCCTCTCTGGAAGTATAGCAGAATATCATTAGCAGTGTCAAGGGTAGACTCCCTCTAGTGGCATGGATCTCAAGTTGGACGATACCCTTGATTTCTGTTCCATCTTGTCCCCAGAACATCTTGTAGGCAGGACAAATCATAGGTCTAAGGTTTTGAGGTTGGGTTGGTATTCTAAGACCTCCATTGGAGGTCTTGCCTAGTTATAGGAGATGGCTGGTTCAGGCTCCATATCCTCCATTCATAAGAATCACTAAGGTCATCCTCTGAGATTCCTGGAAGTTTCCTTTGCTCTAGTTTTCTAGCTCATCCCAGAGGTGCCCCCACCCTAGATTCCAGTTGTCTTTTCCAGTAATCTCCCACTGTCCTTCCCCCACACTGATCCTGTTGTTCCTGTCACCACTCCAATCCCTATAAGTCTGCTCTCCCTCTACCCACAGTGTCGATTTTGTTTCCCCTTCTCAGTGAGGTTAACTTGTCTCTCCTTGATCCACTTGCTACTTAGCTTCTTTGGGTCTGTGCTTTGTACCATGGTTATCCTTTACTTTACACCTAGTATCCACTTTGAACTGAGTACATACTATGTTTGTCTTTCTGAGTCTGTTTTACCTCTCTCAGGATGTTTTTTAGTTCCATCCATTTGCCTGCAAAATTTTGTGCAATCACTCTGGAAATCAGTCTGGCATTTCCTCAGAAAATTTGACACAGTACTACCAGAGAACCCAGCAATACCGCTCCTGGACATATTCCCAGAAGATGCTCCAACATGTAATAAGGACATATGCTCCACTATGTTCATAGAAGCATTATTTATCATAGCCAGAAGCTGAAAAGAACCCAGATGTCCCTCAACAGAGGAATGGATACAGAAAATGTGGTACATCTACGCAATGGAGTACTACTGAGCTATTAAAAACAATGAATTTATGAAATTCTTAGGCAAATGGATGGAATTATGAAATATCATCCCGAGTGAGGTAACCCAATCATAAAAGAACACACATGGTATGCACTCACTGGTAAGTGAATATTAGCCCAGAAGCTTGGAATACCCAAGATACAATTCACAGACCACATGAAGCTCAAGAAGAAGGAAGACCAAAGAGTGGATGCTTCTGTCCTTAGGAGGGGGAACAAAATACCCATGGGAGGAGTTACAGAGACAAATTATGGAGCATAGACTGAAGGAAAGGCCATCCAGAGACTGCCCCATCTGGGGATCCATCCTGTATACACTCATCAAACCCAGACACTATTGTGGATGCCAACAAGTGCTTGCTGACAGGAGCCTGATATAGCTGTCTCCTGAGGGG
Organism: Montemys delectorum; assembly: GCA_019843815.1. Classification (NCBI taxonomy): domain Eukaryota; kingdom Metazoa; phylum Chordata; class Mammalia; order Rodentia; family Muridae; genus Montemys; species Montemys delectorum. The sequence goes on from JADRCD010234179.1 coordinate 17,919, forward strand.
CTCTACCAGTGCCTGACAAATATAGAGGTGGATGTTCTCAGCCAACCATTGGACTGAGCACAGGATCCCCAATGGTGCAAGTAGAGAAAGGACCCAAGAAGATGAAGTGGTTGCAGCCCCATAGCGGGAACAACAATATGAACCAACCAGTACCCCCAGAGCTCCCAGGGACTAAACTACCAACCAAAGAATACACATGAAGGGGCCCATGGCTCCAGCCACATATGTAGCAGAGGATGACCTTGTTGGTCATCAACGAGAGGAGACACCCTTGATCCTGTGAAGATTCTATGCCCCAGTGTAAGGGAATACCAAGGCCAGGAAGCCAGGAGTGGGTGGGTTGGTGAGCATGGGGAGAGGGTAGCAGATAGGGGGTTTTCAGAGGGGAAACTTTGATGAAATGTAAATGAAGAAAATATCTAATAAAAAAATTCATGGTGTTGCTGTTTTTAACAGCTGAGTAATACTCTGTTGTGTGAATGTACCATGTTTTCTTTATCCATTCTTCAGTTTAAGGACATCTAGATTGTATTTGGCTGTTATAAATAAAGCTGCTATGAACATAGTTGAGCAAGTGTCCTTGTTAGTATGATAGAGTATACTTCGGGTGTATACTCACAAGTGATGTAGCTGAGTCTTGAGGTAAACCAATCCCCAATTTTCTGAGAAACCAATAAATTGATTTCCAAAGTGGCTGTATAAGTTTCTACCCCCATCAGATCCACATTCTCACCAGCATGAGCTGTTGCTTGAATCTTTGAACTTAGCCATTGACATGGGCATAAAATGGAATCTCAAAGTTGTTTTAATTTACATTTCCCTGATGTCTAATGATGTGAAACATTTCTTTAAATGCTTCTTGACCATTTGAGATTCCTCTGTCAAAGATTATTAGTTTAGATTTGTACCCCATTTTTAATAGGGTTATTTGGTTTGTGAATGTTTAGTTTCTTGGTGTTTTGGGAATTTTTGTTTGTTTTGTTTTGTTTTTGATATATATTGGACATCAGCCTTCAGTCAGATGTGGGGTCAGTGAAGATCTTTCTCCATTCTGTAGACTACAGTTTGTCCTTACAGAAACATTTTAGTTTCATGGAGTCCCATTTATTAATTTTGGATACTAGTATCTGAGATACTAGTGTTCTGTTCAAGAAGTTATTTCCTGTGTCAATTCGTTCAAGGCTATTCCCAACTTTCTCTTTTATCAGGTTCAGCATATCTGATTTTATGTTTAGGTCTTTGATCCACATGGACTTGACTTTTGTGCAGGGTGGTAAATATGAATTTATTTCTATTCTTCTACAGGCAGACATCCAGTTAGACCAGCACCATTTGTTGAAGCTCCTTTCTCTTTTCCAATGTATAGTATTGGCTTTTTTGTCAAAAATCAAGTGTCCATAGGTGTGTCAATTTAATTCTGGGTCTTCAATTTGATTTCATTGATCACTCTGTCTGTTTTTATGGTAATATCACATAGTTTTTATTACTATTATTTTGTAGTACAGCTTAAAATCAGGGATGGTGATACCTCCAGAAGTTCTTTTATTGTACAGGATTGTTTTAACTATCCTGGGCTTTTTGCTTTTCCATATAAGTTGAGTATATCTCTTTCAAGGTCTGTAATGAATTGTGTTAGATTTTGTATGTTAATTGCATTGAATCTATAGATTGCTTTTGGTAAGGTAACCATTTCTACTATGTTAATTCTATGGATCCATCAACATGGGAGATCTTTCCATCTTCTGATCTCTTCAATTTCTTTCTTTGAACACTTGAAGTTCTTGTTATACATGTCTTTCACTTGCTTGGTTAGAGTTACACCAAAGTATTTTTATATTATTTGTGATTATTGTGAAGGGTATTATTTCCCTAATTCCTTTCTCAGTTTGTTTAATCACTTCTATAAAAGAAGGCTATTCATTTTTTTTAGTTAATTTCTTATTCACCTGCTTCACTGAAGGCATTTTTCAACTGTAGGGTCCCCTGATAGAATTTTGGAGGTAGCTTATATATGCTATCATATCACTTGTGACTAGTGATAGCTTGGCTACTTCCTTTCATATTTATATCTCCTTGATCAACTTTGGTTGTCTTATTGTTCTAATTAAAGTTTCAAGGATTATATTAAATAGATATGGAGGGAGTGAGAAGCCTCATCTTTCCCCCTGATTTAAATGGAATTGATTTAAGTTTCTCTCTATTAAATTTTATACTGTCTATTGGCATGCAGTATATTGCCTTTAATGAGTATGTATGTATCTTGTATCTCTGATATCTCTAAAACTTTTATTATGAAAGGATATTAGATTTTGTCAAATATTTTTTAGCATCTAATGAGGTGATCTGTAGAGAGCCGCGGTGAGCGGTGATAGCCAGCAGATGGCGCTGACATCCGGTGCTCTCCCAAGTTTACAGGTGAATTGCGCAGGTGCTAGCAGAATTCGCGCCAAGTCACGGCCCATCCCGAGGCGTAATGCGCTCCTGAGTAAACAGCCAATCAGAAATGAACACACCGCTCCATGGTGTATATAAGCAGTGCCGTTTCAGGGCTTGGGGTCGCCCTCTTGAAGATGTAATAAACGATTGCTGCAGAAGGATCCTATGTGTCAGCGTGCATTCTTGCCAGTGAGACAACTTGCGCGGATTACAGTGATCATGTGTTTGTGTGTTTGAGTTTGTTTACATGGTGGATTACAGAGATGTGGTTGGTACAGATTGTCCCCTCCATTTCTAGGATGAAGTCTTCTTGATCATGGTGGGTGATTTTTTTGATGTGTTCTTGGACTTTTTTCCAAGTATTTTATTGAGTATTTTTGTAGCAATGTTCATGACAAATATTGATCTGAAATTCTTTCTTTCTTGAGTCTTTGTATGGTTGGTTTAGGTGTCAGGGTGACTTTGGACTCATATAATTAATTCAACAATGCCTGTTCCAAATTTGTAGAATAATTTAAGAAATATTGATATTAGCTCTTCTTTGAAAGTCTGGTAGAATTCTGTGCTAAACCATCAAGCCCTGGATTTCATTTATTTTTGATTGGGAGACTTTTAATGACTGCTTCTACTTCCTTAAGTATTATAGATATATTTAGATTGTTAATATGATTTTGATTTGACTTTGGTAAGTGCTATCTACCATGAAAATCATCCATCTCACTTGTAATTTCCAATTTTATGGAATTTCCAATTTTATGAAGTAAGACCAAATGATTCTTTGGGTTTCCCTCTGTTATTATGGCCCCCTTTTGTTTCTGATTTTGTTAATTTGGATACTGTCTCTCTGTCTTTTAGTTAGTTTGGGTAAGGGTTTGTCTATCATGTTGACTTTCTCAAAGAACCAACTCTTTTTTCTTTGTATTCTCTTTGTTTCTATTTTATTTATTTCATCCTTGAGTTTGATTATTCCCTACTGTCTACTCCTCTTGGGTATGTATGCTTTTTGTTCTAGAAATTTCAGGTATGCTCTTAAGTTGTTACTATGAGATAGCACTAATTTCTTTATGAAGGTGCTTAGTGCTATGAACTTTTCTCTTAGCACTGCTTTTGTTGTGTCCCATAAATGTGGGTATGTTGTTCATTCATTTTCATTGAATTCTAGAAAGTTCTTAATTTCTTTCTTTTGTTTGATCTTTGACCCAGTGGTCATTGAGTAAAGAGTTGTTCAGTTTCCATGAATTCATAGGCTTTTCTGTTCTTTATGTTGTTGCTGAAGTCCAGCTTTAATCCATCATGGTCTGAGAAGATACAGGGGGTTATTTATGTGGAAACTTGTTTTGTGAATAAGTATGTGGTCAGTTTTAGAGAAGGTCCCATAAGGTGCTGAGAAGGTGTATTCTTTTGTGTTTAGGTGAAATATTCTGTATATTCTGTTAAGTCCAATTGAGTCATAATATCTGTTAGTACCATAATTTCTCTGTTTAGTTTCTGTCTGGGTACCTTGTTCATTGGTAAGAGTGAGGTATTTAAGTCTTCCAATATTAATGTGTGGGGTTTAATGTGTGATTTCAGCTTTAATAATGTTTCTTTTATGAATATGAGTGCTTTTGCATCTGTGGCATAGATAGTCAGAATTGAGATATCATCTTGGTTTATTTTTTTCTTTGCTGAGTATGGTGTCCTTCCCCATCTCTTTTTTATTTTTTATTGCTACAATTATTTTTCATTATTAATATTATTATTATTATTATATCGTCTTTTTTACAGTCCAGTCTTTATCTCCCTTCTGGTCTGTCCTCTAACTATTTCTCATCCAATTCCTCCTCCCATCCCTTGTCTCCAAGAAGATGTCCCCATGCCCCCACCCCAACTCCACCAGACCTCCCCACCACCTGGAGACTCAAGCCTCTTATTTTGTTGTAAGTCCATTTTGCTCAATATTAGTATGACTACACTAGCTTTCTTCATAGGTGCATTTACTTGGAAAAATTTTTTGTATTCCTTTCCTCTGAGGTTAGCACAATGATGGATTCTGTTAACCTGTGTCTTTTTATTGGGGATTTGAGTCCATTGATATTGAGAGATATTAGTTACCAATGTTAGTTAATTCCTGTTATTTTGTTGTTAATGGTGTAGTGTATATGCGTGTGTGTGTGTGTGTGTGTGTGTGTATGTGTGTGTGTGTGTGTGTGTATGCATACGCACATGTACATACTTCTGCTCTTTTGTTTTTGCTAGTGTGAAATTATTTATTTCCTGTGTTTTCTTGGCTGCGGCTAACTTCCTTGGGTTAGAGTTTTCCTTCTACTATCTTCTGTAGGACTGGATTTGTGGGTAGTATTGGGTAAATTTAGTTTTTTTCATAAAATATCTTGTTTTCTCCATTTATGGTGATTGAAAGTTTTGCTTGGTATAGTAGCCTGGACTAGAGAGATGGAGTGCAGTTATACATCCTTGTTATTTTAAATGTTATCTAATTAACTAGTTTGGGGGCAATGCAAAAGAACCAAGGGAATTTTATACCTAAGAAAATCCTTAGTCATCTCTATTGAACTATGCCCACCTTATAAGAAAAAGGAGTAGAGGTTAGACTTTTAAAAACCTTAAAGAATGAAGAGATGTTAGTATTCTGTAGGTTAGATCTTGTTGCTTAAGTAGCTAAGATATATTTTTCAAGGCTATCCCTGATTTTTTTTTCTAGATTACTAGCCTGTCCTCTTAGAAGCCAAGGCCATCTTAGCATTTGCATGCACTAGGATTGCTAGGCTGTCACCTGAAGAACCAATAGACTAATGGGAGAAAATGGTTCTAAAAAGACAGGACAATTAACCAAAATCATTTTGATTTGTATTAAAACTATATGCAAAAAAAGACAAATTCTAATATAATTCAAAGTATTACAGCTCATCTATTATCTAAGCCCTTAGTGAAATATTATATTGTGGTTTTTCATACTTTAAAAAACATGAGATAGCTAAGATTCAAAGCCACCCCTACTCTTACTGTTGTTACTGTTTTTTATTTAAACATCTTTATTTTTAAAAATTAGTTCTGCTGCTTCACTTATTTCCAGGCACACCATCATACTTTCCATTTCTTTGAATAATTTAAGTATAATGATGTGCTTTCTGACTGCACTGGCAATGCCAAGAAAAGGAGTGATTTCTCTGAGCTTCTTGGCATTAAAAAAAAAAGTTAACCATAAACATTTGTTAAATGAAAGAACAGGATAAGCCTAACTGTCTTTCTGGCACATTAATTTTACTCAGATATTTGGTGTTATTTACATAAAACAGCACAGTAAAATGAAACACAAAATCCATGCAGATATTCAAGGCAGAAGTAAATACTTTTCCTGGGGTCACATTGACTTTGCCAAAAAATGCCATTTGAGAGGAGTTAATGAGGTGTTGATGTGGTGGGTCTGAGTGTGAAACCTCAAAGACCAGAAGATTCAAAGCAATAGAGTTGAAACATTAGCATGAGACTTCTCAGTAACATAGTCACTTCTCAGTAACATAGAGGAAGCAAGAACCATTGAGGAAAAGAGAGACACACCTTGCACAGTTTTCAATGTATCATTTTTTCCAAATGAGAAACAAAAGGTTTAGATTCTCTGTTTTCCAGTGGCCACTGAATTCTTAAGTTCTGTTGTTCACAAACTTTTGTGATTTCTGTTTTCTTCTTTTTTATTATATTTATTTTATTTAAAGCAATTTTAAATTTTAATTATATATCATAGCCTTCCCCTTCCCCAAGTCCTTCCAGATTCTCTCCATTTCCTACCCATGCAACTTTAAGTTCTTTCTCAAAAACAAACAAACATAATAAACAAAAATTAATAAATAATAAAAAAACAAACACTCCCAAACCAAAAAAACAACAATAAATAAACCAAAATAAAACAACACTGTATATGCTGCTTCAGTCTCTGTGAGGTCATATGAGCTTTGCTAATGTTGATTTACAGAGTCTTGTTCTCTTGGTGTCCTCCATCCCCTCTGGCTCTTGCACTGTTTTGACCTTCTTTTCCATGAGGTTCCCTGAGCACCAAGAGGAGAGATTTGATGGAGACATATCATTTAACGCTGAGTGTTCCAGGGCCTCTCACTTTCTGCATAGTTTCTGCTGTGGGTCTATGTATTTGTTACCATTGTTACAACAAGAAGCTTCTCTGATGATGGCCAAGTGAAGCTTTGATTTGAGTCTAGCAGAATATCACCAGGAGTTATTTTATCATCATGCATTTAAAAAAAAATAACAATATGATTTGGTTTTTATTCTAGGTCCCTAGCTTACCTAGTCTCAGGATCTTGGATACCTAAGCAATGTCAAGTATAGGTTTCAGCTCATGGAACAGGCCTTAAGTCAAATCAGACATTGGTTATTACTTCCATTAGCCTTAATATTAAAATTAATTAAAATTAATAGTGCTACCATTGCCTTAACAAATCTTGTAGGTAGTACATCACTGTACATAAAGGTTTTATTGGTTTTCTTGATGTTTACATTTCTCTTTTGATAGCATGGAGAGTACCTTCCTGCATCTAAGTTGCTAGAATGTAGGGTTGATGGCTCTATGTAGGCACCAGCCTTTACACCTCAATGTATGATGAATTGTGTACATGTTTCCTTTAGCATTGGAGCCTTGATGTCAGTTTGTGAAGAGGAACCTATATTCTTGGAATAACATGGGTTCTTTGGAGGTTCCTGTGGGACCCCTTTATCCAACAACTCAATTAAAACAATCTTGATAGGAAAAGTTTCATTTGGTGACAAGAGATAGAATGATGTAACTCTGTATCCCCCATTATTTGGCATTTTTATATGAACATCATCTTCATCTTCATATATATTTTGTGAAGTATCTACTGTGTTGGGTTTCCATGCTACCCCTCAAATGCCCCTTGATTTTAGCTGTCTTTCTCTGTTTTCCCTCCACAGGCCCTTCTCCCCCCATCCTCACTTGATACTCCCATCCCAGTCCCCACCCCATCCTTCCATATCTATCTGTTCTATTCTTCCTTTTCTAATAAATATCTGTTCCCTCTCATCCATTATTTATACCTACCCTCTGCACCTCTGTGGATTGTAGCTTGATTATCATTATATCCACATATAAGTAAATAGATACTATATTTGTTGTTCTGGGTCTTGTATAACCAACTTAAGACTTTTTTTTCTAATTCCATTCATTTGCTTGCAAATGTCATGTCATTAAAAATGACATTAAAAAATGTCATTAAAAATGGCTAAATCTGTAATTCTGCACATTGTGGAAGAATGAAACATCATCTTGGTACATGCCCAAGAGTGGTATAGCTGGATCTTGAAGTAGATAGATTCCCATCTACTGAGGAGACACCTCACTGATGTCCATAATAAATTTGCATTCCCACCAACAATTGATGTGTGTTCCCTTTAGTCTACACCTTTATCAGCATAAGCTGTCACATAAGTTTTGTTGATCTTAGCTATTATGACCAGTGTAAAATGAAATCTCAAAGTAGTTTTGATTTTCATTTCCATTATAGCTATGAATGTTGAACATTTAAGTGTTTCTAAAACATTTGAGTTTTCCCTATTGAGAATTCTATGTTTTCATCTGTACACCATTTTAAATTTGTTTTCTTTATATCTGGTTTCTTGAGTTTATATATTTTTGGATATTATCTCTCTATTAGATATGTAGTTGGTATAAAATCCTTTCCAATTCTGTAGATTGCAGCTTTTTCTGAATTCAATATCCTTTGCCATAAAAGGCTTCTGAGTTTCATGAGGTCCCATTTATTAATTTTTGATATTAGCACCTTTGCTAACAGTGTTCTGTTCAGAAAGAGTTTTCAGTGACTTCGAGTTCAAAGCTATTCCCCACTTTCTCTTCCATTAGATTCAGTGTATCTTGATTTATGTTGGGGACTTTGATCCATTTGGAGTGGAAATTTGTGGGGAATGGTAAGAATAGTTGATCTATTTGGTTTTTCTACATGTAGCCACCCAGTTTGAACAGTTCCATTTGTTAAATATGCTGTCTTTTTTTTCCCCAGTGTATATATCTGTCTTCTTTATCAAAACTCAGGTATCCATAGGTGCATGGCATTATGTATGGGTCTTCAATTCAGTACCATTTATCAACATGTCTTTCTGCCAATAGCATGCTGTTTTTATTACTATAGTTTTTAGTACAACTTGAATTTAGGGATGATGTCTCATAAGTTTAGGTATTTTGTGTACTCATTTTCATTCAATTCTAAAAAGTTTGATTTCTTTTTTCAAAAATAAGAATGAATTGTATTTCTTCTTCTTATTATTATTATTATTATTATTATTATTATTATTATTACTGTTATTAATTTTTGAATCACGGTTTCTCTTTATAGACTTGGCTTTCCTAGAACTTGCCATATATTAAAACCAGGCTGAACTCTAATTCAGAGACCTGCTTATCTCTATTTCATAATGTTGGGTTTAAAGACATGTACTATCACTGCCCAGCATTTTGTTTCTTTCTTATTTTCTGTATTGGCTTATTTTCAGTTTATTAAAGTTTTTTTCAATTTCCATGAGGTTGTTAGCTTTCTGTTGATTCTGTTGTTGTTAATAGCCAGCTTTAATCTATGGTGGTTAGATAAGATACAGGGTGTTATTTTGATTTTCTTGAATCTGTTGAGACTTGTTTTGTGTCTGAGTATGTGGTCAATTTTGGGGAAAGTTTCATGGGGTGCTGAGAAGAAGGCACATTCTTTTGTGTTTGTGTGAAATGTTCTGTAAATATATCCTAGGTCCATTTGTTTATAGCTTCAGTCAGCTCCAGCACATCTCTGTTTAGAATTTGGCTGGATGACCTCTCCATTGGCAAGAGTGAGATATTGTAGTCTCCCATTATCAGTATGTGAGAGTCAGTATGTGATTTAAACTATAGAAGTGTTTCTTTTACAAACTTGGGTGCCCTTGGGTTTAGGCCATAGATGTTAAGAATTGAAATGTAGTCTTGGTGGATTTTTCCTTTGATGAATATATAGTGTTCTACCCTGTCTCTTCTGATTAGGTTTGTTTTGAAGTCTATTTTGTCAGATATTAAAATGGCCTAAGCAGCTTGTTTCTTAAGTCTATTTGCATTGAATATTTTTTCCAACCTTTACCCTGACATGATGTCTATCTTTGATGTTAAGATGTGTTTCATGGGTGCAGCACAAGGGTGGATCCTGTTTTCACATCCATTCTGTTAGCTTGTACCTTTTTGTTGGGGAATTGAGGCTATTGATATTAAGAGATAGCAATGGACAACAATTGTTGAATTCTGTAACTTTGTTGTAGTAGTAGTAGTAATTGTGGTTGCTATTGGTGGAGATGGTGGTGGTGGTTATGGTGGTGTGTGTGTGTTTCTTTTGATTTTCCTGGTCTGGTATTACTTATTCCCTTTGTTTTTATGGAAACAGTTAATTTCTTTAAGTTGGAGTTTACCTTCTAGCACCTTATATAGTGATTTTTGTAGATAAATATTGCTTAAATTTGGTTTTGTCATGGAGTCTCTTATTTTATTCATCTGTGGTGATAGGGAGTTTTGTTTGATATAGTAGTCTTTGCTGGCATTTGGTCTCTTGGAGTCTGAAGCACATCTATCTAGTGCTTTCTGATTTTTAGAATCTCCATTGAGAAATCAGATATAATTCTAATAGATATATTACTTTTTCTTCTGCCCTGACAACTTTTAATATTCTTTCTTTGTTCTATACATTTACTGTTTTCATTATTATGAGCCAAGAGGAAATTATTTTCTGCTCTAGTCTTTTTGGTATACCATATACTTTTTATATTTTGATAGGCATCTCATTCTTTACATTAGGACAATTTTCTTCTATGGTTTTATTGAAAAATATTTTTGTGCCTTTAATCTGTGTTTCTTCTCCTGACCCTATTCTTATTATTCTTATGTTTAAACTTTTCATAGAGTCACAAGTTTTCTTGATGTTTCATACCGGAAGGTCTTTAGATTTAACTTTTTTCTTGATCAATATAATTACTTCTTTCTTCATGTGTTCAATGCCTGAAATTCTCTCTTCCATTCTGTGGGTGAAGCTTGTCACTGTAGTTCCATTTGGAATATTCCTAATTCCTGATTCACATATTTCTCCAAGTTTGGGTTTTCTTTATTGAATTTATTTCTACTTTCAGATCTTGAATGGTTTTATTTATTTCTTTCCATCGTTTGTGTTTTCATAGATTTCATTAAGTAATTTATTCATTTCATCTTTAAGAACCTCCAAGAATATTCATAAAAGCTGTTTTAAGGTTTTTTTTACTTGTACTTCAACTATGTTGGAATATTCAGAGCCAGGTTGCTTGGCTCTCATGGAAACATATTGTCCTAGTTATTATTGATTGTGAGGGGTTTTGTTTGTTTGTTTTTGGGTTTTAGGTTTGTTTTGTTTTGTTTTGCTGGCATTAGGAGAAGATTGTAATTCTAGTTGCTGGTATCTGGTCTTGTCATTTTTTGTGTAGGTATTTTGTTCTTGATTTGTATTTCCTTTCTGCTTCTTATAAGAATGTGATAGCTGTGTGTTGCCAGGTAGGAAAATCTTCCAGGGCACTGATCAGTATAGGTACTGAGGGTTCAGATAAAATGTGTTTATGTGTATTGGGACCTGACACTTAGGGATGAGGATTGACTAAGTTTGGTTGAGTGGCTTTACAAGAGGGAGGAAAGGAGGGTGTTCTACCAGGATCTTCTTAGTTAGTCCCCTAAGGGAGGCAGAGGATAAGGAAAGGCCATAGAGGTCTCCTACAGACCTGGGGATGAGACTGGGAGATTGGGCTTGGAGGATTGGAGGTAGAGGTGAAGAACTGTAGTTAGCCAACTTGCTTTTGTGGCTAGAATGGCCACTGGATGCCCTGGAAATGCCTGTTGGAGTTGAGGGCTGGGAAAAAAGCAATGAGTGGAAGAAAGACATTTCAGAGGGGACTCTCTTTGTGATACACAGGAGTTGGGTGCAAAAGGGGTGCAGCAGAGGTTGTGCTGCAGAGCTAGGGATGAATCTGAGCAATTGGACTTGGAGAACTGGAGAGCTAGATAGAGATCTGCAGTTAGCCTGCTTGCTTTCCTGGCAGAAGTGATCTGTGGGTTCCCAAGAAGTGGATTTGAAACCACACCATTCTTGCATTCACACAAAGGCAAAAGAAAGGAAGCAGGCCATTGCATGTCTTCATTTTCTCTCACCCTTCTAAATGGGACAAATGTCTTATGAACAGCTGTAAACACTATGCAGTTGATTCACCTACTTTATGAACTTGTATACCCATTCATATACCGCTAAAGGAAAGGGAAAAGTACAATCAATATCAAACCACACAAGTACAGTTTTATGGATTAGCCACTCAGGTATTATTAACTCAGATTTTATGTATTTCATCATCACAACCAGTTTTAATGGAAAATATTGATTTCAAATGCTACATCTAGAGGAAAGTCTATTTTCTAACATCTTTTTGTCCTATCCCATATTTTCACTTTTTTCTTTATTTCTTTGGACTTTTCATTTTAGTTTCATATAAAAACAGTTCTGTAGGACTGTGTGTAGTAACCACTGTAACAGTATAATGCCTTAGGTACAGTTGCCCTGCCTCTGTACCAAGCAAAGCTTTTCTACATACAAATGAAAAAGAATCAGCCAACACTAGAATGATGATAAATGATAATAAAAAATCATGTATTGACATTGCACAAAACAGAAAAATAAAGCAAAACAACAATTATTATTTTTCAAGTCTGTGTGTTTCCTAGTGATTGCTAGGTTCAATATATCTATACAGTAAAAAAAGAATTGCTTTGTCCCATTATATTGTATCATAATCGAATGTACTCATCAATATTAGTACAACAAATATAATCTAATATAACAATGATTTTATTAATAATAATAATTAAAAATGTATGCTAAGCCTCACTTTGGTTTGTACCTTGTTTATAACCTAATGGCCAGAAAAATTAGAAATTAAGTCTGGGTTACTGATTTTAAAGGTTGGACAATATGAAGCATTTGTAGAACTATTATAAAGGTGAACTCTACTACCCAGATCATGGGAGAGCAAGCAGACAACCATTTTAGAGAGCAATTTGACAATTATCTAGCAGAATGGAACCTGAACACCCACAACTCAGCAATCTCACTCCATAGGTATGTGTGCCTCCAGGAAAATGTGTATGCATGGCAGTGAAAAGCCATACATGTAGTAAGAAAACAAAATAAGGCTGGAGTTGGAAGCACTGGCACTGTATGGGAGCACTGTATAGGGAAGTATATAAACCCTAATAGACTTGGGACACAGAGAACTACAAAAGAATGAACACAAATAGATAGATAGATAGATAGATAGATAGATAGATAGATAGATAGATAGATGGATGGATGGATAGATAGATAGATAGATAGATAGATAGATAGATAGATAGATAGATAGAGATATATCAATTAAGTGCTACATTTAATAATCACACATAGAAATCACAGAATATACAATGGAAGACGATCTTTTTTTCAAATTAAAAATTAAAGATAGTAGCAAGTTTGGCTTGTGGCTAACCAGTCAGATATGACAACGTGGTCTAGATAGACAATCCTTAAGTTCTTCAGGGAAGCTGCTGATAGAGGGAAGTAGGGGTGGGGGAGTATGGATTTGGAAAGAGTCAGAGGTACTTCATCTTTCTCTGTCATAATTTATCTAATTTTTTTAAAAAAAGGTTTTAGAGCAAATATAGCAAAATATCAATAATATTTGTTCCAGAGACAAAGCTTACAGATACTTTTATACTGTGTACTTTTCTAAATTAATTGCTCTTCTAATTACAACAAAAATCCATATCACTTTTGGTTACACAGTGTTTAAAACTACATTACTTGAATTTAAGGAACTATGTCTCTATGTTTGAATACACTGCATTTTATTCGTTTATAGTGTTTATACTTGGTCAGTAAACTATGGGCTTTGGATGGCTTTCTATGGAATTTTGGCTTAATTGGGACTCATGTCTCTGCTGGGTGAGTGTAGGCAAGCAAAGTTTTAAACATCTGTTTACACAAGGTACACAGACTAGAAAATGTTTCCTTTGGTTTGTGCTCAGTAGCCTGTGCCAGTGAGGATATTAGCAACAAGTTGCAGGACATTTCACCCCTGTTGCGAGATCCAGGCTTAGTACTGTGATGTAAATGCTTCTGAATTCTATTTCCATATCCCCAAGTACAGAAATGAGGACCCCAGTTGGTAGACTCTCATTAATCTACAAGTGACACAAAAGTCACTTCCTGTAGTGGAATCTTAACTGTCTCACTCCTGTCTCTGGCATGGGCTCTTAGCTGATGCAACAGTCACCAAATACTCCAACAAGGAGATGGAGGAACACAGATGGAGGTGAAGATAAGAATTAGCCTTAAAACAAGCCTGGGTTCAAAGTCCAGTTCTGTTGTCTATTCACTGTATTTCTTGACACAGACTAAGGAGCCCAGCTATAACTCAGAGATACTAAGAGTGACACTTCACAGAATAGGAGTAAGTTACATCCTCCTTGTAGGTAGAGCTGAGACTTGGTGAGCACAAGTATGGTGGCCATCATATTGATCTCTATTGCTGCCCTCCCACCCCCAGACTAGGAGCTCTACGTCTCTGATTCCTTTGAGCAGATGTAAGGGTATATCCTGGCAAGCGCTCATTCAGCAGTCACATGTGCTTCTTCAGCAAGCCTCCACAGAAGTAGGAAGGGGACACGCCAGGAAAGAAGGGTGTCAGCTGCAGAGGGAGAGGCATGGAAATGGGTAAAGGGGGTGAAAATGACCAACATTCACTATATACGCATAGGAAATTGTCAAACAATCAAAAGAAAAAAGAAAGGAAATGGAAACCTATCTTCAGAGTATTGAAGCATATTTGTTGATTTTTCCAATTGAAGAAGGAGCAATGGGAAAGTGGTGTGTTTAAAGAAAAACAGGAAAGAAGAAAAAAGCAGAAAGGAAAATCCTCTCATTCCGGCTGATGCTCTAGAGAAGGAACTTCCACATGAAGTGAAATAGAAAGCAGCCAGGCAAATAATTTACCTTTTCAGACGTTTGAATGGTGAGGGGTATTCATCTTTGAGAATTGACATAAATGTACAACGTGGATGTTCTTTCTTCCTAATGATCCCCTCCTGTGTTACAGGTTTATTTCAAACTCAAAGTAGAAAATGATTGCAATCCTGCAGTCACGCTGCTTGTATTTTTCATCTCAGCAACTTGTGGATCCAGCAACAATATTATGACATTTTCTCAGGCAGAATAGGACTGGAGAACAGCTCTCAATACCATCAAGGCTTAGTCAAATGGTGAAAACGTTGTATTGAATTAGAGGTGAGTAGAAAAGATGGATCCCCTCAAGTTTTAAACTTGACATCTGAAAAAACAGATGACCTTAACTAACTCAGGGAAGTCAGTAGGAAAAAAAAAAAAAGCTATCCTAGGGATTGGAGCCAAGTTTCAACGGACTTTGTTTGTTTTTGTTTTGTTTTTTCGAGATATGGTTTCTCTGTATAGCCCTGGCTGTCCTGGAACTCACTCTGTAGACCAGGCTGGCCTGGAACTCAGCCTGCCTCTGCCTCCCAAGTGCTGGGATTAAAGGCGTGCGGGACTTTGAAGTGGGACCTTCTTTGATGTATTTGTCTTTCCAGGCCTGGACTTTGAAAGCCTGGGCATAATGGTTTTGAAATCACAGTCCTAGAAATGATGATAGGAATCAGTAGTGACCCATTTCAACTACAATTCTTAACTGAAAGACACACTAAAAAGTCAAAAAGTGAGGAAGGGCAGGTTGAGTTCTTGTAGAATCTCCCTGTAGTTCTGAAAGACCGACAGTGGCAGTCCTAGAATTTCTACATGGGAATAGCAAGAAAATTTAAGAGTGGCAATCAGATTGTGTGGTATGAAAATACGATGGGATACGTGGCAATTTACAACATATGGAAGGAACAGAAAGATGCTTGTTGTTTTAAACAGAAGATGGAAAATACAATTTTTCTGAGCATTTCCAAGGAGATGTCACCATTTTGCCCATTGACTAGACAGGATGGATGTAATTATGGAGGCTCAGATTACTAGGATCCCATTAGAATTGTAAAATTATTTGTATATAGAGATAAATAACCAGCAATTCATCAAATAAAACACGAGACTATGAGTTTATATTATGTAACACATGAACCATTTCATTAATATGGTTCAATTAGAACATACTTTGGTAAGGGTCACTTGACCTTACCAAAAGCACACAGCAAAAAAACAACAATGGCCAGGCAGTGGTGGCGCACACCTTTAATCCCAGCACTTGGGAGGCAGAGGCAAGCAGATTTCTGAATTCAAAGTCAGCCTGGTCTACAGAGTGAGCTCCAGGATAGCCAGGGCTATTCAGAGAAACCCTGTTTCAAAAAATAAATAAATAATAAATAAATAAATATAAAGTAACAATGAAAATATATACTGATCTATGTGATTCAACTGGATCTTGAGCTCAAGAATTGTTCTTACTTAGACCAGGAGATCTGAGAACAGTCCCTGACTTTCCTCTTGAACATTTTAGATGCCAACCGCAGCTGTGACTTTCCACTTACTCTGATTGATGATTAATCTCAACTATCAAACTATTGAGATCTAGAATCACTGGGGAGATTTGTGGGTATTGGGACACACTTGCTGCACATTATCTTGATTAGAGGTAGGAAGACACACCCACTGTGGGTAGCACCATTCTCTGGGCTGAAATTCTGGACTGAATACTAAGGAGAAAGTGAACAGAGCATAAGAGTTCACCATTCTCTGCTTCTTGAATGTGGATGCAATGTGACCAGCTGCCTCAAGCTCTCTATGCTGAACATCCTTCCACAAGAAAGTATCCTCCTTATTGTAAATAAAGAAAACTTCTAATAAAAAATAATAATAATAAAAAAGAAAGTCTCCTCTTAAACTGTGAGCCAAAATAAAGCCTTTGTCCCTTCAGTTGCTTTTGTCAGAGCATTCTATCACAGCAACTGGAAAAGAAACTAACACACTGACGTAGGGCAGAAAAACATTTTACATACAATATGTCTTTACCTGCTCATACCCCATACCAACTGTAGTTAAAGTATTACAACAATGGTGATTTGTTTGTTTGATTTAGTTTTTTGAGACAAGATCTCACTATGTAGCTCTGGATGGCCTGGCAAAACTGCCTCATCCTCAGTGACCTCAGACTCATAGCAACGTTCCCATGTCAGCTCTAAGTTATAGATTTACAGGAGTTGCCGTGTGACTACATGTCACTGAACATGCTCATTCTTGTGTCTTCTGCTCCCTTCCTTTTCCTAAATTTGTCATGAGTTTTTGATTTTATGACCCACAAAAACTCATGTGTGATCTTATTTAAAATATTTTCCTAAGTTCCCTTTTGAAGACATTTTACATATTCTCATAATTAACATAACAGCCAGCTGGTTCTTTGGGTCAGAATAATAGAAACTATTGGATCCCTATACTTGTGGTGCTTCATTGTAGTAACTTGGTAACTTGGGTGGTAACTTAGCAGCAATAATCTTCTATTTTCTATATATTTAAGGTGATATCCTTATCACAATTAGTGTAGACTGTGTTAAAAATACAAATAGTTTGTGATTGCCAAGGCATTGTAAAACAAACGCTGAAAATGTAAAAAAGTATTGGTATATATTTACAAACTATGAAATGTTGAGAGTGCTCCCTTACCAGTTATCTGCTTCTAAATTTTCATTATTTTTATCCATTTTCTAAGTCTACAGATAGTGAAAACAACTTAAGGCCAAATAGTTGTTATTTCTACACATTGATTTTTATCTAGTTTGCTGACTATCCTCCACTCTTTACCTTCCCTAAGGTCAGTTCTATAAATGAAAATACTTAAATTTATTTTAACATCCCCATCTATGAGCTTCTCTTCCCTTAGGATTCTTCTTTAAAATGATTGCATCATATTAGTATTTTATTAAAAGAGTTAAATAAGTATTTAACATGTAAATGTCATATCTATATATAATGCATGATTATATACATTTGGGGGAAATTATCTTTTAGCATATTCAAGAGTTTAACTAGAAATTGAAAATTCTGTTCTATTAAGTCAATAAAAAAAATTGACTATTTCTATTTTTCTTTGTGTCTTTCTGTTTAAGCTCCTGCACTTCCTACTTTCATTGGTCAAATCTACTGCTGTTTTTGCAAAGGCAAAGTAAGTACTATATCAACCAAACATGTATTATATTTATATAAATGCACATTTTCTTTTCACTGAGGGTTATATATTTATCCATATACCAAGGTATTTCTCAAATTAAAAAAAAAACCTTGAGAATTGTTCTTCAAAGGACTGTAAAACTTGTGTTGGAATTTTGGTGGAGACTGCACTGAATCTGTAGATTGCTTTTGATAAGATGGTCATCTTCACTATGTTAATCCTATCAATCCATGAGCACAAGAGATCTTTCCATCTTCTGAGATCTTCTTCAATTTCTTTCTCCAGGTCTTCAAGTCTTTGTCATATAAATCTTTTACTTGCTTGGTTAAAGTTACATCTAGATTTTTATTATTTGTGGATATTGTAAAGGATTTTGTTTCCCTAATTTCTTTTCTGACCCTTTATCATTTATATAAAAGAAGGCTATTGATTTATTTGAGTTAATTTTATATCCAACCCCTTTGCTGAAGTTGTTTATCAGCTGTCGAGCTCTCTGGTAAAAATTTTGGGTTTGCTTGCATATACTATAATATCATCCTTGAATAGTGATACCTTCATTTCTTCCTTCCTTTCCAATTGCAAACATCAGTCCCCAGGAGATACCCTAATTGTGGGGAGTAAGGCCCCATTCCAGGAAATGTCCCCAGTCAGGGGTAGATCCCTACCCCCACCCCTCCTACATACAATCTGTATCTCCTCCTCACCTGGGGCACAGAGGTCAATGAAAACAAAAGACAATGGGCTCCACCAATGAGAGATAACCAACTCATGATGTAAACCTATGTACTGAAAGATATGAAAAGTGTGTGATTTTGTTCCTGGGGGTTGCCTTTGATCCAAATGCATTATGACCCCAGTATACTGGTTCAATAAAAACCTCATGCAAATTGCAGCAATATCCCTCCTGATTCTTCAAGAGTGGGGCACCCATGCCAAATTTAATATGTATCATATAGCCTACATGGGAGCATCATTAATGATCAGACTGAAAAGCATTTGTACACATGTAGGTTTGAAAATCTAGACCATGATGAGATAAGCTAGTTGACAGCTCTGACATCACCATTGTCACTCTGAGCTCATTGTAGCCACAAATCTGACTTTTATTTACCAGTTTAGCTTTACCAAGAACATTTATATTTTAGTTTCATACCTCCACAGTGAAATTATACTTCAAGCCTTACTCTAATATGGAAACCATGTTTCTTTTTTAAAAACAACAGCTTTGGAATACCACTGCCCTTCTGCCCTGTTCTTTCTGCTGAGATAGACTGCTAGCTAGTTTACTACCCAGAAGACACTGAGGCATCTGAGAAGATCTGCTGTACTTAGAGCATTTGGTAAGAACTCTTCCGAAGTCTCACAGCTGCCTCTGTGATCCCAGTGGACTCCAGAACCCGTCATCCCTCAAAACCCCCACCCACCTGCCAAATACCACTCCCCTTCTGCCTGGTCCTTTCTGTTGAGAAAGACTGCTAGCCAGTTTGCTCCTCTGAAGATACCAAATCCTGAGGCATCCCAGGAGATCTGCTGCACCCTGAAGACAACACAGCTTGAAGGCATGCTAGGAGTTCCTCTGTACATAGTGCAATTGGGCAACCTGACACCACAGTCTAAAGACCTCCTGGGCACTCTGTAGCTTGCAGGGCAACTTATCTAACAAACTGAAAGCCTCCTTGGAGTTTTGCCGCATATAGGGAAACAGAAACCACAGGCCATAGCTCCCCACCCCCCAAGAACATCTTCACACAGGACAACAGCTTGGCTGCTCCTCTGAAGACCCAACAGTCCGAAGGCCTCCCAGGATATCTACTGCAGCCAAGACAACAGATCAGTAGCTTCTCTGCCCCTCTGAAGAACCCCCCAGTTGGAAGGCCCCACAGGAAGTCTGCTACTGCAAAGGCTACAGGCATACCAGGAGACCTAAAACAACCCAGTAACAAAAGAGGCAGACTCAGACAGAGTCACCCAGACCAGCAAACACCAGAGATAACCAGATGGCTAGAGGCAAGCTCAAAACCATAAGCAACAGAAACCAATATATGTGGGCATCATCAGAACCCAGTTCTCCCACCACAGCAAGCCCTGAATATACCAACATACCTGAAAATCAGGAAGCTGACCTAAAATCCTATCTCATGAAGATAATAGAGTCCTTTAAGGAGGATATCAACAACTCACTGAAAGAAGTACAGGAAAACACAGATAAACAGGTAGAAGCCCTTAAAGAGGAAACAAATAAATCCTTTATAGAAACAAGAGAAAACACAATCAAACAGGTGAAGGAATTGAATAAAGTGGTCCAAGATCTAAAAGTGGAAATAGAAACAATAAAGAAAGCACAAATGAGGCAAACCTGGACATGGGAAACTTAGTAAATAGGTCAGGAATTACAGATGTAAGTGTAACCATCAGAATACAAGAGATAGAAGAGAGGATATCAGGTGTAAAAGATACTATAGAAAAGATCAATACAATTGTGAAAGAAAACATAAAAAAACTCCTAAACCAAAACACTGAAGAAATTCAGAACACAATGAAAAGACCAAACGTAGGAGTAATTCTCATGAATTAGCAGAATTAACATAGTAAAAATGGCCATCCTACCAAAGGCAACCTACAGATTCAACGCAATCTCCATCAAAATCCCAACACAATTCTTCAAAGACATGGAAAAAGCAATTCTCAAATTCACCTGGAAAGGCAAAAAAATCCAGAAAATGGAAAACAATTTGTAGCAATAAAAGAACAGCTGGGGAAGTCACCATCCCTGACCTCAAGCTCTACTACAGAGCAATAGTGAGAAAAACTCACTATTGGTAAAGAGACAGACAGGTTGATCAGTGGAATAGAATT
>JADRCD010234179.1:38874-64831 GCA_019843815.1 Montemys delectorum
ATAGTGAGAAAAACTCACTATTGGTAAAGAGACAGACAGGTTGATCAGTGGAATAGAATTGATGACCCAGAAATAAAACAACATACTATGCACACTTGTTGTTTGACAAAGAAGCCAAAAATATACAATGGAATAAAGAAAGCATCTTCAATAAATGGTGCTGGTCTAACTGGCTATCTGTATGTAGAAAAATGACAATAGACTCATATTTGTCACCTTGCACAAAGCTCCTCAAGTCCAAGTGGATCAAGGACATCAACATAAAACCAGATACATTCAATCTAATAAAAGAGAAAGTAGGAAGGAGCCTTGAACTCATTGGCATAGGGGGAAATTTCCTAAACAGAACTCTAATGGCTCATGCTCTAAGATCAAGAATTGATAATGAGACTTTCTGAAACTGGAAAGCTTCTGTAAGGCAAAGGACATCAATAAGACAAATCGGCAATCTGCAGATTGGAAAAAAACTTCACTAACCCCACATCTGATAGAGGGCTAATATCCAAAATATATAAAGAACTCAGGAAGCTAAACACCAAAAACAAAACAAAACAAAAACCAAAAAAAAAAAAAAAAAAACCCAACACAATAAAAAATGGCGTATAGAACTAAACTGAGAAATCACAGCAAAGGAATCTCGAATGGCTGAGAAGCACCTAAAGAAATGTTCGAAGTCCTTAGTGATCAGAGAAATGCAAATCAAAACGACCCTGAGATTCCACCTTACACCAAACAAAATAGCTAAGATCAAAACTTCAGGTGACAACACATGTTGGTGAGGATGTGGAGAAAGAGTAGCACTACTCCATTGGTAGTAGGATTGCAAACTGGTACAACCACTCTGGAAATCAATCGGGACTTTCCTCAGAAAATTGGAAATAGGTCTACCTGAAGAGCCAGCAATACCACTCTTGGGAATATACCCAAAAGATGTCCCACCATGCCAAAGGGGCATGCGGTCCACTATGTTCTTAGTGGCCTTATTTATGATAGCCAGAAGCTGGAAACAACTCAGATGTCCCACAACAGAAGAATGGATACAGAAAATGTTGTTCATTTACACAATGGAAAACTATTCAGCTATTAAGAATGAGGATATCCTGAATTTTACAGGCAAATGGTTGGAACTAGAAAATATAATCCTGAGTGAAGTAACTCAGACCCAAAAGGACATGCACAGTATGTACTCACTAATAAGTAGATATTAGCCAAAAAAAAAAGGTACAGAATACCCAAATACAGTCCATGGAACTCAAAAAGCTCAACAAGCTGACATGCCCAAGTGGGGACACCTCAGTCTCACTCGAAGGTGAAAAAAGCAACCACAAGGGAGGGAGGGAGGTACCTGGAAGGGGAAGAGGACAGGGGGACATGTTCTGGCATTGTGTGGAGGTAAAGGACCTGAGGGCCAGCAGAAAGAATGGAAACAGGCAACCTCACTAGGTAAGAAGTTAGGGGGGACCCTCTAGAAGTACCAGAGATGTGGGAGGTGAGAGATTCTCAGGACTCAAAGGGAGGGACCTTAGATGAAATGCCCTACAGTGGGGAGAGGGAACATGTAGATCCCACCTCCAGCAGAAAGACAGGGTATCAAGTGAGGGATGGGGTTGACATCCCACAGTCAAAACTCTGAACCATAATTGTTCCTATCTGAAAGAACTGCAGGAATGGAAATGGAGAAGAGCCTGAGGAAAAGGAAGGTCCAGCAACAGGCCCAAAGTGGGATCCAGTTCAAGGGGAGGCCCCAAGGCCTGACACTATAGAGAGCTCACAAAAAGGGAGCTATGACTGTCCTCTGAAAAACACAACAAAACATTTGAAAGAGTCAAATGCAGACATTTGCACCCAACCAATGGACAGAAGCAGTTGACTGCTGTGGTTGAATTAGGGAAAAGCTGGAAGAAGCTGAGGAGGAGGAAGACCCTGTAGGAGGACCAACAGTCTCAATTAAACTGGACCCCTGAGATCTTTCAGACACTGGATCACCAACCAGGCAGCATACACCACCTGATATGAGGCCCCCAACACATATAAAGCAGAGATCTGGGTTCAGTCAGAGAAGATGCACCTAACCCTCAAGAGATTGGAGGCCCCAGGGAATTTAGAGGACTGGTTAGTGGGGGCAGGAGGACATCCTTGAGGAGACAGGGGGCAGGGAGGAGATATGGATGTGAAACAGTTGGAGGGTGGACCTGGAGGGGAATAAAATCTGGAATGTAAAAAAGAAAAGAAAAGAAAAGAAAAAAACAACAGCTTTATTCAGGGTGCATTTCTCACATCACAGGATTCAACCTTTTCCCTTTATGCCAGTGCTTCTTCATATATTCAGAGATATGAAATCACCACTGTTTTTGTATTTTTGAATACTACATCTCCCACTAAAGACATCTTTTCTTTACTCATTAGCAGT
The DNA here is from genome assembly GCA_019843815.1 of Montemys delectorum. Lineage (NCBI taxonomy): Eukaryota > Metazoa > Chordata > Mammalia > Rodentia > Muridae > Montemys > Montemys delectorum. Next base: position 41,285 of record JADRCD010234179.1, read on the forward strand.
AAATTCTAAAAGGGAGAAGAAAATCATAACCAAGAACCTCTTTGCCTATTTTGGACGGGCTATATAAAAAGAAGCATATGTGTAGACTTTCATGATTAATCTTTCCCTTAACATAATATTTTCTCAATGCATCTACTCTGTAGCATGTGTCAGTAATTTCTCCTCTTGTACAAATATTTTTTTTCATTTTATTAATGCATTCATCTGTTGATTGATTTTAGGTTGTTTCTACTTCAGGGATGTCTTATATACAGTGTCACTATGAGCATTTGTCTACACATTTTATATGGAAATATTTTAATTTTTCTTGAGTATATGCACTGAGAAAGAATTGGCAAGTCACATGGAAACCCTATGATGAATATTTTGAAGTTCTGGCATAGTGTTAAATAGGCATTTTGCAGTCACATTAGGAGCTGCAACAGGGTTCTGATTTTTCTTCATTTTTACCTAGACAAGTCATTGCTACCTTTTTAATTTAAGGTATCCTAAACAATGTGCACTGATAATGTGTAGCTGACATTCTAACATTCCTAGTGGTTTATAGTCTGGTACACCCTCCAAATGATTTTATTTTCTTTTACCTCTTTTATTGAAAATAGACATTTCCCCCTTACACAATATATCCTGATTACAATTTCCTCTCCCTCTAAACTTCTCAGTTTCTCCCACCCCCACATCCAGATTTCCCTGCTTTCTGATCTTACTAGAAAAGAATAGGCTTTTATGAAAGGGATAACAACAAAACATCACAAAATAAAATAGAATCTGATAAAACAAGAACCATCACATTGACGTCGCACAAGTCAAACCAAGAGAAGGAAAAGAAGCCCAAGCGAAGGCAATAGAATCAAAGACTCATTTGTTCACACACTCAGGAGTCCTATAAAATTTAGTGTTAAACTGAAAGCTAGAATACCTTCATGTAATTATGTGCTTCTGGGATATCTTCCTGTAGAAATGTGTACTCAAACCCTTCATATGCTTTTAACTAGCAAGTTTGTCATTTGATTGTTGGTTTGAAAGAAATCTTTAGATATTCTGTACACTGAGATCCTATACATGCTTTGAAGATATCTTCTCCCATTCTATGGGTAGTGTTTTCATATACTTAAACTAGCATCTTTTGGTGCACAAAACTTTTAGTCCTTATGAAGTCTGATTTATCCTTTTATTTATTTTATTGCTTGTGTTTTAGGCAGCTTTGGAAGATCCAAGTTCATGGGGATTCTTTTCTTAAACTCCTTCTGGGACTTTTATAGACTTGGTTTTTGCATTTCCCTCTATGAACCATGGGAATTGATTTTCCTATTTGATGGAAAGTAAGTGCTCCACATTGTTTTTGCATTCACATATCCAGTTGTTCAAGCCCTATTTGCTAAAATAGAGCTGGCTCTTTGACCTATGCCACTGTCTCCTGCACAAATTCCAAAATCACAAAATATGGGCCATCTATCTATAATCTTCTTTTCCAAGGGTTTTTTTGTCTTTGTTTTTGTTCTTGTTTGTTTTTGTTTTGTTTGTTGACTACTCTAGATTCCTAGCACTACTATATGAGCCCAGCTGTCTTTGTGCCATTACAGTCTAGGCAGAGAAGAAATACACTTTTATTTACCCTTATATAATTCTCTAAAACATGCATGTATATCTCTGCATATAGAGCGGGCACCATGTTTTTCACTATTTGTAGCCTATCATGATTTGATGTCTGGGATCCAGTCCTGAGGAATGACTACAATCAAACTGGTTGGTGACAAACTCAGAAACTGAGTCTTTATACCAGCTTAAGGACCTTTACATGTGCTGTCAGGAGTGAAACTATCTATTTCCATCTCCAATTGCCTAAATACGACATAGAAACCTAAGACTGTCATCAATATTCTTAACCATCAAAAATGAAGAACTGCCGAAGAATAAAACCAATGCAAAGACAACATAGACAAATGTACAAATGTTGGAGAGCCTGAATATGAGTCCTGAATATATAGTCTTAACTTGGGCATAGTTGTCCTTGAAGCATGTAAAATTTAAACAAGTGTGGACCATTTACATTAAAAAAAAATGTTCCAATTAAGAACAAGAGGACTGAGGAAATACCTGTACACACACACACACACACACACACACACACACACACACATACACACACACACATTTGTATAGTAGAATTATAAGTGAATTTTTCACTTTACAAAAATAATGGAGATGCTCTAATTTGATGAAGGGATATAGTAAGCACACAATATTTTTCTAGATGCTGTTTGAAAAGTTGGATAACTGAGTCAATCCCCCTTAGCAATTGATTCACCTCATCATTTCAATAGTACTTTTTATAAAATGCTATAGTACTTAATTTTAGTTTGACTAGATCCATCTATTTGGATCAACACATAATGTGCCTTGTGTAACCCCACCATGTACATTCCAAAAGCTATTTTTCTGTGTGTTGTGGCAGGATAAAGAAAATCACTCAGTAGAATAATTCATGATTCCTGTACATAGAAACTTGGGGTTCAGATGTGAAATTAGACTTGATACTTGGAATGGAGGAGGAGGGTACATAAACAACCTTTGTCACTCCTCTTCAATCGGAGAAGGAAAAGGATAGTTGTTGGTATCAGAAGCGTCATATAGCCTCCGAATCCAGTGATGACGTCAACAGGGACCCAGCACCTTGGTTGCTATGGCAACCACTATACATTCACAGCATTCACCTGCCTGGTGCACTTACTGTGCACATCAGTGCATGTGATTACGTCATGGCCCAAATAAAAGGTGGAGCTCCCCCATCCCCCTGACCTTCTTTCGCTTTTTCCTTCTTCTTCTTTATCCTTTTCTCTTCTCCCCCAATAAACCTCTCCCATGGAGCTGTACTGGCCTGGTGTCATCTGTCCCTGTATGAGCCACCATTCTAACACAACAATAGAAGTTAACTGGCTGGTGCTTTTAACATTCTAGAATTGGGTATGTTTCTTTTTATTCTTCAATAAATACAGATTCATATGACAAATATCCTATATATTGTTATTTAGCCTCCCTTACATATATATATATATATATATATATGTATATACATATATATATAATCTTACATAATCATAAACATCACAACTAGAACTGATATCCATCAACCCTACGTTTTTTTGTCCAATTTCTCATGCACTTGTAAATTGCATCTAAATTTGTATTAATTCTACTACTATCTTACAATATATATTTTTATGATCTTCAGCACATCAATATACAGAAGAGTTGCATTCTCAGAAGATTCCACATGAATCTTATGTTCTCTGAACTCAGGAAGAAACTAATCTATCCTTAATCTCTCTAGTTGCATTACTTTAAGCATAGTTTTAGGTTTTGGTGTTCATATTATAGTAATATTTGAAATATTTGGATGTGAAGTTTAGGAGAACACTGGGAGGCCTAATACTTCAACATCTTTTTTTTTTTAGGGGAATTCTTCAATTATAAATATGTTCTAAATGTATGATTTCTGAGCCTTAGCTACCTTATTAATTAAAATCATCCTATAGGATGGTTTAAAATGTAAATGAATAATGCATTTAAAATGTGCATTCAGCCGGGCAGTGGTGGCGCACATCTTTAATCCCAGAAGGCAGAGGCAGGAGGCAGGTGGATTTCTGAGTTTGAGGCCAGCCTGGTCTACAAAGTGAGTTCCAGGACAGCAAGGGCTATAAAGAGAAACACTGTCTCGAAAAAACAACAACAACAAAAAATGTGCATTCAGTTACTTAAAACAGAGAACCATTACCACATAAACACATTTAGTTTATCTCACAAGTATCCATAATTTCTGCAATGCCATTCCCCTTAGACAATTAGAATATTAACCTTCTAAATTATATTCATAGGTCGATCTAATTTGATTTTCAAAAGTATTTCAAGGGCTGAGGTGAGAGTTCAGTTAGTAAGGCATTTGTCTTATAAGAAAAAAGACCTGAGAGTAATCCTAATAACCTATATCAAGAAAGCCCTGTGTGCGGCATGATAATTCTACTGGTGTAATAGTGGCATTAAAGTTATAGGAGTAACCAATCATTTTATGCTTGGACTTAAGGATTGTTTCACAAAACTAAACTCATTCCTGGTATTATAAACTGGTCTATGAATCTGTGGATGGGTATGTTACTGGCCCTGGAGCAGAACCTACTGTTGTTTGCTAAGGTAACAGAGTATTAAACTATCCCCTAACTACTTTATACAAAAAGAATAGTGCATGTCTCAATCCTCATCACAGTAGCTTATTATAGTAGGTGACTATTAATACAGGTAACCACAACTACTCAACATGCACAGAACAAGAGGTTGAAGAGCGCTCAGCTTTAAGTGTGACAGCAGTATCATACTCCTTCCTCCCATGTAATATTTTAAGAGCTAGAGTTAATGGATGGCTGAAGCAAAATAGAGTTTTCTGGATATGAGAGGGTCATTGAGCACATGATCTCATGGTTACTATGACTGTACACATAAGATGTGTCAAGACAGAAAAAGCAGTAGCAGGAAGAATTGTAGTCAAAAAGTCCAAACCCTAGCTTAAGAATTATTGGTAATTGATAGCTCCTAGAGGAGGAACAATCAGTTTTCTTTATGGATTATACATGTTGCAGCACATGGTCCTACACACCTACCCACCCATGCACACATTAACAACACTTAGTGGAATCAGTGGGTTTCAAAAAATAATTTTTTTTTAACAAGAATGCATATTTGGGAGGGAATATATGTGGTTGAGGGAGTAAGAGAATTAGTCAGGGTAAAAAGGGTTAGGTTTCAATACTTCAAAACATAAAGCCTAAATATATTTTTAAAGCCAGGTGTGGTACTGGGTACTTGTAAAACTGGTGTTAAGAATGCAGAGACAAGTGGCTAACTTACTAACCAGCCTAGCCAACTAATGAGCACCAAATTAATGAGAGATCAGTTTCAAAAACATGGTGGGTAATATTTGAGAAATGACAGATAAACTTTTTCTTTGCCTTCCACACACCTGTTCACACATGTACCCACATCTGGACCTACACTTGCATCTACATCCAATATGAACACATAAAAACACAATAAAAATTTTAAAAATCAGTTCTAATAAATTGGATCTCTCTTCTACACGGACATGTTTTACTCTTCAATGGCAAGCTTATGCTTTTCCATTCTCTATCCCCTTCCCTTTGGTTGGTCCCCACTAAAATCTTTGACAATAAAAACAGTCTTTCAGTCTCTCTACTAAGTCTTCACCTCTTAAAGAGTGTTATGCTCACAGTCTATGACCAAAAGTATTTTAATGATGACTTTTCCTCCATCCCTTTGATACTGTGGTTGACTCATTCTAGGCATGCTCTTCCCTCTGACCAAATTCTCTTTTATTAAATGACACTATCAAATGGGTGATCTCTTATTTTTCTTATATTAAAGCAAAGCTACTTTTGAACTAAAACCAAAAAAAGCACTGCATAGTATTATTTTGAACATGAGAACAAAAAACAGACTCACATAAAACTTCTAAAACCAAAGTTATTTAATAACACAGAGAATTCTATATTTCTGGATAGTTTTCTAAACACACAGAATGAGTCTCAGCATTGATGGTTGCCTAGTTATTCAGCTAAACCACTACACATTTCCCTGGAAGTAATCAGCACACTGACATTGTTTTCTCCCACATTGTTTGCATTGAAAAAGTGATGACTCTTATTTCTCCCTATACTTTTGACAAAGACTTTGCAACAAAGTAATCATAGGACTATCATATGTTCTGGTTTCAGATCAACAGGACTTCCAGAAAGTTTAGAAAATCAATTCCATTTTTGACTCCATTTCTACTACTGTCCTCCTAATCTAGGGCACCATTATCTCACCTAGAAAATTTTGTAGCATCCTCTTAGCTGGTCTGTAGATATCAGCTCTTCTGTGCTGTTTCCACTCCACAGCCAGTTTGATCTTACGCAACTGGTAACCTCATTGTTTCTTTTCTTTCTGTGGACTTTCTCAGATCCCACATCTCTACTATCCCTTATCTATGCTATATTTATTTCAAACATCTCAATGCCTTTATGAATTTGCATTATGTTTTACTCTAACAATAAGCATGCACCCTTCGCCTGAAATAATTTTTGCCTAATCCTCATTTGCCTCTCTGACTGGCTATAGAATAGTCTCTCTTCCCAGTTCCAAGGTTCCTCCAGAAGGACCTCAACTCCAGGCCTGATATCTCTCCCCTTTACACAAAATTCTTATCACCATACTTGCCATGTCATCTTTCACTCATCAGTGCTTTACCAGGCTACAATGAGGTAAAGGTATGGAGGGACCATCTTCATTCTCATCTTCTTTGCAGCCCAAGAGTGTAGCACAGAAAAGGACTTCATAAACAGAGCTTCATCTTTCTTACTAACAAAACAAATTGTCAGAAGTATTATGTATTTATATAATACATGAAGAAGATATGGGGACAAGAGTGTGGTGTAATCCTATAATATCTTTTGAAGGGGCCATTCCCTAATTATTTTTCATGAGCATGCATTATACCTCAAACATTAGTTTACATGCTGATTTTCATAATCCCTACTGTCACACAAAAATTTTAAATATAGTGCTAATGTAGTCCTTCATGCCTCGGGGCTGACTCACAGGGGTTAGCAGCTATATAGTATCTCCATGGTCTACTCTAATTACTGTCTTTATGAGGGAGGTGGTTGGATATTTGAACTTCCAATATGGTGAAGAAACAAGGATCCTGACTTTGTGAGTACCAAAAGAAATTATGCCTTAAAGCATGTACTACCCCAAAATGGAACTAGAACATTATATGTTTCATTTATTTTGTAGTAAAATAATATTTTTCCAACAAGAGGCAGTTGCCTTGCAACTTATTCAAGGTCTCTATATTTTCTATAAAGAGAAAACTTTTGTTTTCTGTTTTGATTACATTTCTTTGATGGTGTGCCCAGTACCACAAGATGAAATGAGAAACATTTTTAAAAGTCTATGTCAGTTTACATTACAGCAAAGCCCCATACCCTCTAAGAGCTGAGTTGACAAGCTTCATCTCTTTAGCAGTTGTCTCACTTCGTCCCATCCAAATAAACTCCTATCAGTTGAAGACCTTTTGTGAAAAATCCCAGGAACATCTTAGGTCTGCCCTCTCTGACAGGTTAAATTTAAACATGCACATAACCATAGGTATAGATGCAGATAGATAGATAGATAGATAGATAGATAGATAGATAGATAGATAGATAGAGAGTCAGTCTACCGTAGCTGCTTTAAATGGCAAAGAATTGAACAACAGAGTGCACATTTTAAAAGTGCACTGAACACATTGCAGCTCACCTGTAGTCTGGAATATATACAGTCATATAAAAAAGGGTCAGAAATATCCACAAGCCATGATTTGTTGCTGAGTGAGAAAAATAAGAATGAAGAAAAATGAGCGTGAAATAACCCTTCTAAGGGCAGTGTGCCAGGTTGTGAGACATCTAGTGACTTGTAGGACTGGAAAGCCAATCAAGCAGGGGAGCTGATCCAAATCAAGGGGCAGGTAAAGAAATATCCCAACCCCCCCCCCCCCGATCTCAAGGGCTGTCAGGAGGAGGACTGTTTCTTCCCTGCTCTGGGCTTGCATGTGCCTACACATGTAGCCTTACATTCCCACCTCTGCTACCCTTAAGGTACTCACGTAGCTTGGTGGCCAGATTACAGGTTAAACTTCCCCTCTCCTTATAAGGACACCACATCCAGCAAGCACTGGCATGCTTCTTCATGCAAATGAAGCATTCCAAGCACCTCTGGCATCAGCCAATTATGCACACTCACCCTGAAAACCCCTATCTACTCCCCAAGATCTATATAGCCTTTGCTCACCTCCAACAAGAAGAGCTGTTTCACTGAAAGCTGTATCTGAAGAAGGCTTCCCACCCCTACGCCCACCTCACTATGACTGAGATTCTGTCTAATCCACTCACCTAGCTAAGTTTCATTCCTTCCAGTCCAGCCTGGTATACAATGGTGCCTGGATACCCCAAGGGGAAAAGCAAGCCCAGCCAGCATAGATGTATGGGATCAGAGATGGTTGTGGAAGGTAGATGATAGACAGAAGGTTGATGGATAGATAAAGGGGGAATTGATTATGGGTGATAGTAGACAGAACAAAGATTAAAGTGAATGGTAGTTCATGGAGTGTAGGTTCCCAGAAGTACCCAATTGTTAAGGGATATTTCTAACCCTGGAACTACATCCCAAACCTAAGCTAGGTGTTGATGTCTGTACTTGTCAAATCAACAATCCATTTTCACCATTAAGAATGAAGGTACCTATAACCCAAACTATATGTCCAAGGGCTGATGTTTGATCAACATTAAAGATGGATTTTTTAAAAAATCAAATAACAATAAACATATAGTTTCTTATAAATGATAAAGATCATTACTGTTAACTCTAATTGTCACCTTAATGAAGTCAAATCCCTTGGGAGATGAGCCTCTGGTCATGCATATGAAGGGATCTCTTGATTAGCTTCTGAAATTGGAAAGACCCAACCACTGTGGGTGGAGCCATTTCCTGGGCTAGGGCCCCGGGCTATATGAAAAGGAGAAAGTGAATTAAGCACAGGCCCACCAGTAAACCAAAACTCAAGGTTTTCTCTAGTAAGCTACTCTTCTCAGAGTAGCTTGATCAAAGCAACTTGATCAGAGCAACAGAAAAGTAACAAATGCATTGTAAATCACCTTAAGGTAGTTTAATTTTATTACAGAATATATACAATTTTTTTCATTAAATTCTCTACCTAGAGAACGCATTACTTCAAAAACAACCATGCCAATACTGATTGAAATTCATTTCCACTTTCAATAATTCATTGCTCTTATAGAAGCTGTCACAGTGATGAGCCCATATTAGAAAGCCTACCTTACACTGAGACAGAATCTGTGACTGATTAGCTTGTAGTCTTCATCCAGACTCTGCTCCTTTGAGATTCATAAAACACATAAAAATAATTCTGTAACTCAGCCGCTTCTCAAAAACATAATTCCATGGATAATTATTAAATATTTCATCCCAAGATTAAAGGAGTGGGATACTAGTTCAAAACAGACCTCTGACCTTGAGAGGAGCCTAGGAGTTCCTACCCTAATCACACAAATCCCCTTCTCCAGTTTTAATGTCACCAGTCCTTTGTTGTCCCCCTTTCCTAACATTTTTAACATAATTCTTTTTCAAACTTATTTTGAAATACAACTATTTTATTGAGTTTATTTATCACGAATTTTTTTATTCTTTAATATTAGTTTTACAGCCCAGACTTTATTCCCCTCCTGGTCTACACTCTGACTGTTCCACATCCCACATATCCTCCCTCCCCTGATCTATAAGAGGATGTCCCCACCCAACGCCCACCTCACCAGACTTCCCCATTCCCTGGGGCCCAAGAAACCAGATCTATTTTAGGAAATCCCAATTATTTACATAAATGATTTACATAATGATTTATATAATTATATAAATAATTTACATAAATCACAATGATTTACATAAATTCAGTCATCTGTCATAACTAAGTGATGTTTCCATCTAAATGGTTAATGTTTTCAAGTAAAATAATTGAAGCAATCTCTGACTTGGTACATGATTCAGAATAAGGATTTACTGTTGTCTGTTGAATGCACATAGTTATAATATGTCAAAACTTCAATTGTTACTTTTGTTTTCAATTCTTACCTTTTCATTATTTGCAACTAGGTTTTAGAAAGCACTATATTAATGTGATCACTCAACACTTTGATTTCTCTCTTAAGACAAATACATATATATATACACACACACAATACTGATAAGTCTTCGAAGGGGACAGTTACAAATGTTTAATTTGTGGCTAACAATTAAAGCAGTGGTTCTCAAACTTCCTAATGCTGTGACCCTTTAATACAGTCCCAGTTGTGGTAACCCTAAATTATAAAAGTATTTTGTTGCTACTTAACTGGTATTTTGGTACTTTTAAAAATAACTTTTATTTGCCTGATTTAATTGTGATCTCAGAGGCTTACTGCTGAATAAGATCACTCTTTCTAGTTCTTTCTAAGCTCTGGTTGGTTCAACTCAGCTTTTCTGGCTCAAATTCCTCTACAAGCTGACTGACTTAATCTAGCTTCTCTCAGCTTCTGACTGAATGGTTTTGCTTGGCCTCAAACTAACTCTAGCAATTTGTCCTAATATTCTGGCTCCTTCTTATTCTCTGGCTGCAACTGCCTCTGCTGACCTGCACTAAACTTCATGAACTCACAAATGAACTCAATTCCACTGCATTGCACTCACTACACTGACTACCCAATTGACTGACTTAACTCCACTGCACTAAACTCAATTGATTGAACAGAGCTGACTCTCTGACTCTCTCCTCTCTCTCTTTCTCTCTCTCTCTCTCTCTCTCTCTCTCTCTCTCTCTCTCTCTCTCTCTCTCCTGTGCTGTTCTGGTAAGAGTCTCTCTCTCTCTCTCTCTCCCGCCTCTCTCTCCTGTTCTGCTCTGCTCTGTTCCTAAATAGCTGCACTTTCCTGTGCTGTTCTGGTAAGAGTTACGCATATCCTATCTCTGATTCATTCTGTCAAATCTTTCTCTGATTCATCACTTTGTCTGCCCCCAATTAGTCATCACTTTCAAATATGGCTGCTTCCTTCGACACATAAATTTTACCTCAAAGATATGTACTCAGGACCTGTCTGTATCCCAGCCAAAGGGACTAAAAGTGTGTGGTTCCTTGCCACAGCAGCCATGTTGCTGAATTAAAATTCCTCTACAGTTGTTGTGCCAGAAAACATTTGTGAAGCCTCAAAAGACCACCAAGGAGTTAAATCCAATGTAATCACATTAGGATTTCTTTATTTAAGCTTGAGCTTCAGCTCCCAGCCAACCCTGAAGAACAGGAAGGTGAAGCCCTGAGCCTAGTTTTAGGCAAGCACTTATACAGGCAAGAAGGGGGTATCTAACCTGATACACATCTAATTTGGTGCCATCATGACTTTTAACATAATTAGCTGGTACTGGGAGACAAACCATAAACTTAACTTCTATTTTCCTCCTGATTGGTGGCTGTTAGGAAGTGAAGTGTCCTGCCCTGGGCAGGCTTGTAATCTGGAGGTATAAATTTGTTGGGAAATGACCTGGAAACTGGTGCTTGACACAGGTCTTGTTGGGGGTGGGGATTAAACTAGAAATGAGTGCTAGGTATCAGCCTGTTAGTTAACTCAAGTTCAACCTTAGGTCGGGTTCTCTAAGATGGAGTCTGAACCCAAAAGATTTGGTCTCTTACAGCTACTTTTATTTATCATAATGTAAAATATCTGTTTTCTGATGGTCTTAGTTGACTCCTATGAAAGGATTGTTGGATCACCAAAAAGGTCATGACACACAGGATGAGAACCACTGAATTAAGAGCTGGTGAGTGTCAAAATGATCTTTGTTTTGGATGTTATTCTCTTTTGCTGGTCTAACCAAAAGGTCCGTATCTTTTTTCGTCCTGATACATTATTCTTCTTTGGTTTGGTTTTGGTTCTTTTTATGTGTAGGAATCAAAACCCAAGATCAGCAAGCATGGTCATCACCCTACAGTGGAGTTATACTCCTAATCTTTGTCAAAATTTTGATATGGAGTCTTCTTAGTGGCTCTAACAATCCTGGAACTTACAGTCTTACTGCAAGGGTAGGCTGGATTACAATCCTGGACTTACATGCCTGACTAATAATTATTTTTGTTCAATTTAGCCTTTCATATATATCTCAAATAATATTTTGCTATTGAATAACAGATTTTCCATAATTACCTTATGTTTGTGTTTATATAAATGTTTTTATATTAAATGTCTCTCAATTAGTTGGAAGGATGTTATATTCTTATCTTGGGTGATCTGAATAAATGTGAACATTTAATTACCAATCCAGTAATTACTGCATCTGCATTTTTGATGTACTTTGTTTCCGTGTAGTACTTGTAAACATGGCCTTTGTTGAAAGTTCTCAGGAAAACAGGTCTTTGTACTAGGAGTCTACTTTTTGAAGAATAGTGTTTAAGACATAAATAAGAATAGGAAATATGATATAGAAGTAAATCTGGGCCTCACTGTGTGCCAAAGATGCTGGTAGTCAGTAAATCTACATCTGTTAGACATCAACAATTTAAATTATCATTTTTGGAAATAATTTTTCAAAGACACAAACTGTTTATAATTTCTCTGGGTTATGAAAAATGATACATCATTAAAAATTATTTCAAACATGCCTTTTAAAACTGTCAAATGGCTTTTGTTTCCCACACTCAAAACTTAATTACTGTGAACAAAGGTGTACCCAGAGCTTTTTATTCTACTTTGATTTTGCACATACTCCATGTTCTCGCCAAGTAATGTTTTAAGTTAGCTTGGGTTGGGTCATCTTCAAAGCATTACTTCACTTGAAACCCAAAACAAAGCCACTCTGAAGTTGTCCTTCACACTGTAATTCTGCTCCCATTTTCAAATCACTTTCCTTAACAATTGCTGCTCTTTCCAATACAGCACTAAATCTAAGGGGAAAAAAAGAAAAGAAGAAGAGATAGAGATAAACTTAAAATAGCAGGCTGTCCATATGACAAAGAGCTTCAGGCAGATTCAAGTGGAGAGCAAGTCATGGCACACTGGGCTTCACAGTGACCTAGGGCTCCTTAGTGAGAGGAAAAGCAAGGCAGTTCAGGTGACGGTCCCACTTGCAAGACAGTTCAGGTAATGTTCTCACTTCCCTGTTAACTGAGCAAACTCCCATATCATGTGGATGGCAAAAAGATCATCTTTATGGAAAAAGGAATGAATTCAAATCTCCTTTTGTTTGAAAATAATTTCAGAAGTCATGTGCATTATAAGTTTATTTTGCCAGTGGAGGCAAAAGAACTTGTCCCAGTCTGGCCAGAGACAGACCAAGGATCAGGTCCTGTCCTCACTTTTGTTCTCTAATTCAAGTCCCACTTTTTGTGACCAAATATAGACAATTATCTGCTACAAGTTGCATGATGTGAAGCCATTCTTTCTCAAATCCAGGGTGCCCACAAAAAACTATAAAATTGGTCAACAAAACACAAAGCCATCTTTATGATATAGCATAAACAACAAGTACCTCCTACCCTAGCTACATGCTTGCTCTGAACATACATAACCACCACCCTGTATGTTTGTGCATGAGAGAAGGAGATGTTTATATTTTCACATGTGAGCACACACACATGGAAGCCAGAGGTTTGTGTCAAGTGTCAACAAATGCAGCAAGTGCTCTTAACTACAGGGTGGTCTCTCTAGTACTGTTTGAGGCAGGATCTTTCATTGAACCCAAAGCCCTCACCAATCAGTTGGACTAGTTGATCTCTGACTAGTTTTACAACATCACCAAAAATGGTTACAGGTGAGCAATGCAGCACCTAGATTTTATATGCTGCCAAGGGGCACGCAAGTTCTCTTGTTTGCACAGCAAGCATTTTTACCCACCAATCCACCCTCCCTTCTTTCACAATACTGGAGATCAGACTCAGGATGTATGCATATGAGGTGGCTTAGGGTTTTTAATGTGGTGACAAAAATACTCTTCATGACCATAAGTGAATTATGGAGGAAAGGGTTTATCTGGCTTACATTTCCACATCATAGCCCATCATCAAAGGAAGTTAGGGCAGGACCCTTGGGGTAGTGGCCGTAGAGGGGTGATGCTTAGTAGCCTGCTCCCCATGGCGTGCTTAGCCTGCCTTCTTATACTGTCCAGGGCCACCTGTCTGGGATAGCTCCTCTTACAATGGGCTCAGCCTTTCCATATTAATCATCAATCAAGACAATGCACCATAGGCTTACCAAGTGAGGGAATTTTTTTCAACTAAGGTTCCCTCTTTCAAAATGACTCTAGTTGATGTCAAATTGACTTAAAACTAGCCAGCATGCTATACAGGTATCCAGTCACTGATCTACATTCCCAGACAAGTTCCATGTCCTTAAGTGGCAAAAGAACGACTTGATCCAGGGCCTAAATTACCTTTACTGTCTACAATTTTGCCAATATCCTGCTCCTAGACCCTCTACACTTATTTATTATAAGGGGATCTATCCTTGCCTTCTCCTTTCCTTACACCTGTCAAATTTATTGTTCCAGAATATTAAAAATGCCTGAGATAAAATAATATATCAAAATTTTACTGAAAGTTTGAGAATTAGGTTACTAATTGAAACATTTTCCTAAAATTCTAAATTTACCCCATTTCTTCAATTAATATGATAGATATTAGTTTTTATTGTGTTTGATTAAAGGTATCTAGGAATTCCTATGTCTATCATCTTATGGAAATAATAATGATTATAAGAATATTTAAGTCATAATTTTAAAAAAGTACAATTAGATAAGAAGCATAATTAGATAGCTCAATCTAAAACAAATGTCCACATAAAATATCACCTAAAGGTTGGAGAGATTGCTCAGTGGGTAAGAGCACTTTCTGTGTAAGCATTGGGATCTGAGTTTGAATATTCACACACACACACACACACACACACACACACACACACACACACACACACATCTGGGCATGGCCATATAACCAAACTCTATAAGAAGTAAAGACAAAAGGATTACTGTAGTGTAGGCTTAGATTTTTTTTTCTTTTTTCAAGACAGGGTTTCTCTGTGTAGCCCTGGCTGTCCTGGAACTCACTCTGTAGACCAGGCTGGCCTTGAACTCAGATATCCACCTGCCTCTGCCTCCCAAGTGCTGGGATTAAAGGCGTGTGCCACCACTGCACAGCTGGGCTTAGATTTTTTAAAACCTATTTTTATTAAGGGTTCTCAAATGCTTCGACCTCCCTTCTAGCCCATCATCTAAAAGTAGGGGAGAAAAGATGGTAAGTAGCACAAGGGGATGTGAACCTGTTTAGAAGTAGTTCCTTAGGGTCATTCAAATCTCTGTTTGTCAGGATACCAGAAGTCTAGTTCAGTAGTGTCAGGATACCAAACATGAATTATCAGTGATGCCATCATATAGCAGAAACTGCCAGTCTTCCACCAAATCAGTACACATCTTCAGGAGTGATCAGGATCAGCTGGGAGGCCAGAAGAAATTCTCTAAGGTACCTCTCTCAATGAAGTAAAGGTCAGTGAAGATGAAGGCGGGAAACCTGAAGCATTGCAAAGCTAGCTATGCAAGCACACTGTCACTGTCCATTGAGTCCTATTTATACTTTCTCTAAACATCATGTGTTTTCCCATGGGTCTTGCCTCACAAAACACCATGCTAGGCAGCCTCACTACACGAGTCTATATCAGCTGACATATTTAGAAACTTCCACTTCACTGCAATCTATTGACTACGAGCCAAGTTTCAGGTTTAGTGAAAGACTCTGTCACAAAGAAATAAGGCAGAGAAGGATAAAGCAGGATACCCATTTTACTCCTCTGCCTTTAGTGCACACATAGGGTCACAAATGCCCACACCAAACATGCACATACAACGCATACAGACCACTCATAAATGCTACTTCTACATAGATGCAAAAAGTAACTAAAATCATTAAGAAAAATTGAATAGCAATAGTTAAGGTAATTCATGTATCAGTTACTCTAATTTAATTATTTCACATTGAACACATATATTGGAATTTAACATTTCCCAGAGCAAAACATAACCCTTGCCTCAAAGGGAATAAGAAATAGTTTGTTCTAAGCCAGATATAAGTAGCCATGGCCTGAGGGCATAGGTTCTGGTTGCATTGAATGACATGTTACAATGTGAAAGTCTTTACAGGAACTTTTATTGTCATAGAAGAAAAGAAAATCCTAAGTTAAAGTATTTCAAAGTATTTGGAGTTTGGGTTACAGCAAAGCTGAGAAGTATCTTGTTTAGGTCTTAGCTGTTATCTGATGATATTGTTTGTGTAAGAGGAAAAAGAAAGTAGTATGAGTAAATTGTATTTAATAGTACTTTGTATCTTTATACAACTTAATCTTTTAAAAATAATAATTTTTGAGAGTTTCATACATGTGTACTGCATTTATATAGCTCTTTTCCTCCTCCCCTCAACTCCTTTTGTGCTCCCTTCCCTTCCAAATTCATAACATCTTTAATTACTATTGTTACATATATACGCATAAACATACACATATATGTATATATACATACATATGTATTCATACATATATTCTACTGAGACCATTTACCATTTTTCATATTTACGTGTGTCCAGGGCTGGCCAGTTGGGATTAGACATCAGATTTATGAACTTGTTACTGGAGAAAGATACCTGCTAATCAAAAGGATTCTAGACCAGATATAGAGACAGACAATAAATTCCCATTAAGAGGATTATAAAAAGTACACAAAGTACTATGAAAAGTATACAAAGTAGCTCTAACTCTGGATCTTCACCAGTCTAGCTCTCTACCATAGCAGTGTTTAGCCCAAGAATCTTCACCATAGGTTTTATTTTTTCCTGAAATTTTCAGTTCACACATGATAACATATAAATATAAACAATTATTATATGTTCAGTATAATTTATTAATTTTTGAAAAAAAACACCAATATGATATTGGAATGTTGGGCCATCAAGTCTCAGCACTAAGGGTACTAATAACCAAAGGAGACAGCTGCGTTCAGTCCCTAAGATCCATGTTAGAAAGGAAAAAATGACTCTAAGTTGTCCTCTGATACGCTACTGTACACACAAATCAAAACCGTAGTGTTGGATATCTTCAACCTACACAATTTTGTCAATTGCATTGCAATGACGTTAAACAGAGTAAAAGCAACTCCCACTGGCTCAACAGCCATTGGAGGACTTTCCCCACATTCAGCAAATACTCGGAGAGAATGAAACAATTCCTGAAGTGTTGAGAGCACACATGGTGAGTGCAAACTGGAGCACTGCCTACTAGGACAACACTCTCCCTAAATTGGCATGCTCACTCTTGATTTCTAGAGCTCCCCACATCTTGATACTTGCAGTTTGGAAACCCAATGGCTTTATGTTCGGGTGGTGTCTTAGTTATGGCTTTACCACTGTGAACAGATACCATGACCAAAGCAAGGTTTATAAAGGACAACACTTAATAGGGGCTAGCTTACAGGTTCGTAGGTTTAGTCTATTATTATCAAGGTGGGAGCATGGCAGTGTCCAGGCAGATGTGGGGCTGGAGATGTTCCACTTCTTGTTCTGAAGACAGATAGGAGAAGACAGACTCCCATGTGATTGCGATGACACACTTCCTCTAACAAGTCCACATCTACTCCAGTAAGTCCATATGTCCAAATAGTGCCACTCCCTATACCAAGCATATTCAAACCACCACAGGTGGCATTTGGTGTTTTTCTCTAGAAGCTCACCAAACCTTTCCAGATGTGGCTTCATCTATGAGCACCCCTGTGCTCACATGAAAACATCTTCATCCCTAATCCCACCTAAGAAGGGCCATAATTTGTCTCTTTCTGCCATCAAAACTGGTTCAGCTCTGTACTTACTAGCACATTAAAAAGTGTGATAAACATGATGAAGCATAGACAGTTGCTTTCCCTCTTTCCCTTGGGAAGAAACTAAGAACAATTTACCCTCCTGACCCTGGACTACTCATGCTCTGGTTTTCCTCCCAGCCACTAACCCATCAAATTCCCTTGCAAGTTAAGCATGCCCCAGATCTACTTTTTTTCCTTTTATTTGTTCAACTACAATGTTTCTGAACATCTTTTAAGGCTTGACAAAATTTGTAAAGTTAGAATTGATATAATCCCCATAGTCTTTCCTTTGAATCTCCTTCAATGTAAGCTTTTAAAGTAAATAATACTAAATATAATTTCAAATGTTGCTAAATTTCAATTACTGATTCATTCTAACCATTATTTTTATATTATTTTTGTTTTGTCTTTTTCCATTAATTTATTTATTCACTTCACATCCCAATCACAGTCCCCCTTTCCCAGTCCTCCTCCATACAGCCCCTCATCCCATTCCTCTCTCCCCTTACCCTTTGAGAAGGGGAGACCCTTTTCCTCCCAGTGCCAACCCACCCTGGCACATCAAGTCACAGCAGGACTAGGCACATCCTCTTCCACTGGGCCCAGATAAGACAGCCCAGTTAACAGAACAGGATCCACAGGCAGGCAATAGAGTCAGGGACAGCCACTACTCTAGTTATTGGGGGGCCCTCATGAAGACCAACTTGAACATCTGCTACATATGTAGGGAGGCCTAGGTCCAGCCCTTGTTGGTGGTTCAGTCTCTGTGTCACCATGGGTCCAGGTTAGTTAACTCTGTTGGTCTTCCTGTGGAGTTTCTATCTACTCCAGGTCCCTCAATCCTTCCCCTAGCTCTTCCACAAGACTCCCAGAGCACTATCTAATAGTCATCAGAAATCGATGGAGGAGAGAATTGAGTAGGGAAGGGGATGAGGAGAAGAACAGGGTATGGGAGAATTAGGTATAGGAAGAGCTAGGGATAGAAGGCCTGGAACGTGAATAAAAATCTGTGGTGGAGGGAGGAAGGGAGCATCTCTAGGACATGTCAGAGACTTGGAATGGGGGAGGCTCCAGGGGTCTATGAGGATGACTCTAGCTGAGGGGGATATGGAGCTTGAAGTGACTACCTCCTGTAGCCATTAAGGAGGACTCCAAGTGGAAATATAAGGACGCCAACCCCCCTACAAAACTTGACCCAAAATGTGTCCTGCCTACAGAAACTTCAGGGACAAAGATGGAGCAGAGCCTGAGAGAATGGCCAACCAATGACTGGGCCAACTTGAGACCCATTCCATGGGCAAGAACCAATCTCTGACTCCATTAGTGATACTCGGTTATACTTGAAGACAGCCTAGCATAACTGTCCTATGAGAGGCTCCACCCAGCAGCCTGCCAAAACAAATGCAGAGATCCACAGACAAAATTCATGTTATTTTTAATTTAGGTAGAGATGCCCCATTCTTAGTTTAGCCATCTACTTACATGAGTCAGTAGAAGACAGATAAAAGTTCAGGTTGTGTTGGTATGATGGCAAAACCTTTAATCTCAGCACTCAAGGCAGAGGCAGACAGTTCTAAGTTCTAAGCCTACCTAGTCTACAGAGCAAGTTCTAGGGAGACCCTGTCTCAACAAACAAACAAAAAAGAAGTTCCACCAGGCAAGGTCCTAGTGAATCTACTTCCATGCCCAACAACATGCAGCAGATTCACCAAGACCTTGCCTGATGGAGTCCTGCAGAAATTCTAAATTCAGCTTCCTTGATGTTTTAAACTATGACAAGCCTCAAAAGGAACCCAGTTAGCTATAAAAGCCCTGAACTTGAACTGAAAGTGGCAGGATTTTTTTTTAAGTAATAAAATAAAATAATCTTCTTTTCCTCCCAAAGATCAAGAGAACTGAATGAATTGTTTACATAACTGGGTTCATCTCACTTTATTCTCCAGATCCCTCTGTTATCTCCACTAACATCCAGCACATGGGCTTACCTCATTGGCCATGTCCCCATACATGGGAAAGGACACATATGTGATGGAGTGCTGAATTTATGACATAAAGAAGACACTAATTTGCCCAAAGTGACTCTGTGCTGCAAATTCATGGCATATACTTTTATACCATTTCATGGTTAAACAAGATTTATTGTGCAGTGTGAGCATTTCAGTGATCTCTACAGGGAATGAAGTTCTTTTAGTGAGAAAACAAGACCATTGTTGGTAGTAAAGCTTTATTATAGGGACTTTCAATACAGTAATAATTTATCACTATTTAGATTCCAAAACCAGTAGACTGTAGGGAGCCTTTGTGTTATCTTGTATGTCAGTTTCAGGCCTGGTAATGATGAGCAGAAATGAATGAAAGAGATAAAAGAAGGATTACAGAGGGCTTGTGGGGTGTCCTTAGGCTAGCCCAGCCCTCCGGTGGGGTAGCAGTAACTTGTACAGTCAGTGAGAAAAGAGATATTCAAGTCACTAGCCTTTGCTTCACCTCTAGAGCAGTTGCCTGGCATACAATAAACAGCTTTGTGTGGTTTTCCTTTATTAATACCTATCAAATTTTATTTAATTATTTAATCTTTTGTTTGCTCATAAATTTAACATGAAGTCCTTAAAGCAGCTCCATCTCACAGATAAGGTCAAGTATACTCTGTCAAATTCACTATAAACAGAGCCTCAGAGGGGTGTTCTTGTATGAGAGATTAATTGAAGAAGAGGGAGAGGGGTGGACCCTTTGAGAGTTCTAGATCATGATTGACACCAGAGGCTGAACTTACAGGAAGAATGGGATCCTGGCATCAGTCCATCTTTGGCAGCAGGCAAGGCTTAGAATTTTGTCAGAGATGGAAGAGACAGCTGTGAGCTGTTAGCTACTGATGTCCATCGTTACCACCAGCACAGCTGGGCGCCTTGACCTAGTCTGAGGTCCCTGGGAAAAGTCAGGCCTGTGTCTAAAGACACACACCTGAGCTTGACAGATATGTCTTCACTAATCTCACTTTATCAGGTTTCAGAATTGTTCCAAAAAACAAACAAACAAACAAACAAACAAACAAAAAGTAAAGAAAAGAAAAGAAAAAAACCCATCCCTTAGATTCCATACCTCTTGACTGAAAGGCATGTGATACGAAGATTTAATCAAAACATCCAAAAAATATGCCATCTTCCAGGAAATATCTCTAAGCATAGGGAAAGAATCAACATTGTGTTCCTAAAACAGAGACCCAATCATACTATCATACTAATCCTGACAAGAAAAGAAAGCATCACACCCTCCCGCTGCTGACAGTGCAGTAGCTTTACTTCAGAGAAGGGCTTCCCAAGCACAACATGATCTGATCCCACCTACTCACCACCTGATCCAAGGCACCCACAAATCCAAGGTTCAGACATGTTCAAGGGCTCACCAGTCCTTGAACCTCCCACAGCATTCCTCATGCTGCCCATCTGAGTCAATACCATGTCCTTGATGCTTGCCTGTTGACCACTGAGCAACTCACTTCACAGGATGGGTCTTTGTCCATGACCACATCTCTCACCATCCTCAGCTGGGATGCAAATCCTCTTTGCTTAATGTTCTCCAAGTGATGACTTGTGCTACTCTTCCTAAGCACAAACTGTGATCTACTGTCCTCTGAGAGCTGGTGATTTTCTCACTGGATTGGCTATGTTCTTGAAAGCAGTAAGAAGGATGACTGACAGTTTAGTCCTAAATAATAGAAACTCAAGCCAGATCAGTTTAGATAAAATATATTTTGTTGGCTGCTAAGATGAGAAAGGCTGTTTTCAGACATGACTTTGAAGAATTCAAAGGATACCAGGCTTCCACTCAGCTTTGGCTCTGTTGTCATGAAAGTAAACATGACCACATCTTTAGACTTCTTGTTACATGTCAAATTTCCAGCAGAAGGAGCTAGCCTTCACCCCAAAAAGCACATGACACTTAATGACCAACAAGTCCGAGAAAAGAGCAGCCCCTTTTCATAGGAGACCTTGTTCACCCTACATCCATCACTGACAACTTCTGAGCACACTCTGGCATCCGGAATAGAGGTATGCTCATTGATTGACTTGGGTTGTATGTCCAACTTTAATTTTATTAATGGCCTGTTCTAAACCCCTTGAGTAGCCTACTAAATGGGAAAGAGGATTTTGGTAACAAGGGACAGAGAAGACATGATAGACAAACAAAATCAGTACCTATCTGCTCCCCTATCAATGCTATCACTCCTGAAAGAGAAGAAAGTTTGGAAAGCCAAACAACAGCAAAGAAAGGAGATGAAAGAGAGGAGGCACCAACTGGCAGAAGGGGAAGAGAGGTGCTGTTGTGGAGGACCCAGAGACAGGCTTCGGCAGCTGGTAACCTGGCAGGAAACTGGGAAATGAAACCTGAGGTCTGCAGGTCAGTACGCTTGAGAAGGCCTTGTTCTAAAAAAGAGCAAAAGAACATTCTCTCATTGTTTAAGACAAACAGTATTGCTTTTATGGGCTTCAGAATAAGGTATCTAATAAAACCTCATGAATATGGGAACAAAAGTCAGAAACTGGATGACTTTAACAAGTTGTTAATAAAAATTATCTCTAATCTTTTAGGAACCTAAGGAAAAGTACTGACGTGTAAGAAGGCTTGCTGCTCTCTTGTTAGCCTTCTGTCTAAAATAAAAGAGAAGGCTGGAAAGAAGGAAGGAAGAAAGGGAAGGAGCCAATGTAATAAATTCTTCAAATAGCAGAGTGTTAACTGTTCTGCGTCCACAGTTTAATTTTTCTTTATTGGCTTGCTTTTCTATTTTAAAGATTCCTGATCTACTCCCAAACCCTTCTGCAAGATTGGGGCAGTATCTTGTCAGTACTACAGGATTTGTGGATTTGTAAGTAAACAATGTTTGAGGTCACATGGTGTGGTCACAGGCAGGAACCATTTGGGCCTTCACATATAATACTGACACTGGTGACTCACTATTGCCAGGGCACAGAGATGTCTCTTGAGGAGCAGGGACTCATCCCGTGCACTGCAGTCCTGGCAAAGGCTGAGGAAAGTTTTCACCAATCATGGTCTAGGGTGGGTTTTATCATCATATCATTTTAAAGTTAAGGGGTTACACCTATAACATGAGCCTGCCATCTCCAATACAGAAGATTAAACCTCATCACTATTTGAGTTAACTCATCTTCTTGCTGTAGTCAGATGATGCTGGACAGTAACTATCTAATCAAGTCAAACCAGCAACTGTCATACTACTGTGGGAACTGAGAAGTGGCTTTTAATCTTTACCAACATCCCCCCACCAAATAGACAAATAGTCAAGTTTCTAAGCCTTGTAATCTCATTGTAGTCTTTAAATGCTCTCATTTGGAAACTCTGGACATGAAAGCTGAGAAAGAGAGAGAGAGAGAGCAGAGACAGAGACACAGAGAGAGACAGATACAGAGAGAGAGAGAGACAGAGAGACAGAGACTGAAACACAGAGAAATACAGAGAGACACAGAAAGACAGACAGAGACAGAGACAAACAGAGAGACCCAGAGAGGGAATTCTAGGAACTGCCCAGTAACAGACTACCTATAAGCATTTTTTGTTACTATGTCCTCAAAATGGAGTAAGATTTTTAGGGACATATCAATGACATAGACCAGCTCAAGTTTCTCTCCCAGTGACTGAGACTGACAACGTGGGATAGCCCCTCATTTATCATCCTCCTATGAAGCAAGCTTCAATGTAAATCATTAATCTCAGTCTCATTCTTCAAAGTACATAGAAACTCTTTCCAGTAGCTTTCAAACTTGAATGTGCCCTAAACATCTCCATACAATAGTTTAAAATAAAAACATATGTTTAGCAGATATAAAGCATAACTACAAGCTGTGATTTTAGACATCAGTCTAAGTATTTAGAATGCAGATAGTGCAAAATCGAGATTGAACTTGGGAGAAATACAGACTCTAGTTGGAGGTTTGGGTTTCAGCAATGGGATGGGTCTAAGTTCTGACTTGGTTTGAGTTGTCTGAGTTCATGGAGCTAGCTAATCACACAGACATTAA
>JADRCD010234180.1:9522-21146 GCA_019843815.1 Montemys delectorum
AAAAAAAAAAAAAAAAAAAGGAGTTGGAAACCAGCGAGAAAGAAATTCACTTGCTAAATTTTAACCAAAATCTTTACAGAACGCGTCAGGGGGTATTTAAAGTGAGCATGGTGATTTACAAAGCCCACTGGATTATACTTCCTTCTTCGCTTGGATCTGCGTATCCTGGTGTACGTACGATTTTGATGTCACCAGTCAATTAAAAGGAAGTATCAAAATAAACTGAGCCTGGACAAGAATTCATAAATCTCGAGGTCTTGAAGATTTCCAAACAAACAATGGAGAGACTGCTCAATGGTTAATTGCTCCAGCTGCCCCTGCAGACCACCTGATATCAGGCAGCCCACAGGCATCTGTGATTCCAGATCCTAAGGATCCAGCACCCCCTTCTGGCAACTGTGGGAACTGTAAGCATACACACAAACCCATACAGGGACACACACAGATGCACATAACTAAAAGCTAAAATCTTTGAAAACTAAAAAGCAACAAAGTCCTGTTCAACCCCACTAGATCCGCTGGATATTAATTAATAACATATTGATGGTGATATTTTAAATGCTATTGCCTTAAAACATTTTATTTTGGCTCGTTGCTTTTATATTTTCTAGCCACCTTGTATTTTATAACGTACCAGATTTCCAGCCCAGCAGAGCATAAATATAATTTTAAAGTGTGTGCACATATTTGAGAAGCATGCTCAATTGCACTGTATGAGCAGGGATCTAGTCAAGGAAGCTTAGTGGCCTGTGGTCTGAAGGCTCGAAGCTGGGGAACTGGAAACCACTCTCAGCCTGCCAGACTTGGAACAGCTCAGATGCCAAGTACTAGTCATGGCAGCAGGAAGATAAGAGCCACTTAGCTGGGTGGTTCCCCCAAACGCAAGAAAAACCCAGAGGGTCACTCTGCAGCCATATCTCCAGCCAAGCAGGCTCCCAGTTCATTGAAAGCTTCACAGAGTTTAAAACTATATGCCAAATTTGAACCAACCAGGTTAACCATCTCCTTCAAAATCTTCAAAACACTACCCTTGGTCAATGATTTCAATCTGTAGGTCCTTCTTCATTTTCTACCATGTTTCCTGCACCAAATAAATAATACATCTTATTCTTACATCAAAGACCCAGAGTACATCAAACCAATGGTAGCAAAGGCCACCACTGCAAAAAAAAAAAAAAAAAAAAAAGACATGGATGTTCATCAACATGACTTAGAAGATTTATGCTCTCTGTATTATAAAAGACAAAAGTATAGGCAGAGGATATGTACAAAGTCTGTGAAACAACTCACTACAACACACACACACACACACACACACACACACACACCACACATCTTGTGCTTATCCTTGAGGGGTGGCATTAGCATCATTTTAATCTTTATTATCCATCCAATTTTATTATATTACAAACTTGTACCTATAAGAAGGGGTTCTGCTTGGGTTTCTTTGTTTGTTTGTTTGTTTGTTTGTTTAGCTTTTGAAGGGCTTAGAATTGAAGGCTGACTCACAATAAGCAAGTACTTCAGCCCAGTCACAACACAAGTTTGTTGTTGTTTGTTTCGTATGAGACAAAAATCTCACTAAGTTACTCAGGTTAGCCTTGAACACCACAACCCTCCTGCCTCAGCCTCAGTAACTAGGATTACCAGCATGTGCCACCACACCCAGCATAGGACAGCTTTTAAGTAAACTAGTCCAAAGACAGGTTTCCACTGGACAAACAGGGACTTACAATGAGAGCCACCATATCAGCAAGAGATGATGGATTAATGAAATAAAATAAAATAAACTTTTGGCCCATCTGTGCAGCACAGCAGCTTTCCCAAAACATAAACCAAAAACTACCTCTCCTCCCAGAACCTTCTAAGTCTGTTCGCTCACACTGCAGCCTAGTGCCTGGAATCATCTCTGTGGCATCTGGACCCTGCTGGCTGCCTGCAACACTCAGATCTGGGTCCTTCTCACTCCATCTTCTTCTCATGTCCCTGATGCCCTGCCCTGCAACCCACCACCCCCTCCATCCCGCTTTCTGCTATATAAGCTGCTATTGGCTCTTCGGCTCCCAAGTCAAATGTCTGTGTGTTAAGAAAGCATCACTCTTCCTGTATCAAATTCCCTCGGTCCTCAAAGATCTCCTTTCATTTTTATCTTGTAACCTGCTTCCTCGGGGGACAGCAAAGCTTTTCAGTTGTGAATTAACATCAGGAGGAACTCTGCACACGAGCCGTACCCAACAGCTATCTGCTTTAAGGAAAAGAAAGGAGGCTTTACACAAAACATGAAAGGGCTTCTGAGATGGCTTAGTGGGTAAAGTGCTTGCCATGCCATGCAATCATGAGAACTCAAATTCAGATCCCCTGCACCCATGGAAGAGCTAGGTGTGGTGGTGTGCACCTGTATCCCACAATAGGGAGACAGACACAGAGGGATCCCCAGGGCTTGCCGGCCAGCCCCTCTAATCAAATCAGTGAGCTTCTGGTGCAGTAAGAGACATTGCCTCCAAAAGTAAAGTGTAGAGAAATTAATATGCCAACCTTTTGCCTCTATATATACATACATACATACATACATACGTACGTACGTACATACATACATACATACATACATACATACAGAGAGAAGAGAATCTGACCAGGACTTCCAGACAATAGATCCTTTTGGATCTATTTGGAAAGGAGCCCTTGGAGCTTTCCATGGTCCTGAAGCTGTTCACCACAACTCCATTCATTTTGTGAATAAGAAACTGCTGACCTGCTTATGTCATAAAGAAGTTCCTGGCTCCAAACTGGAAACCGTGCTTACTTAACAAGATAGATTATAGTCCATTGCTTGTTTATAAATTACTCTCTATTTGTGAGTAAAGACATGAAGCAAAGAAAAATATGCACATGCCTGTAATCCCTGAAGTCAAGAGACTGAAGCAGAATGACCACTGGGGCCTCAAAGCCAGATAAGGCTGTGTAGTAAGACACTTATTGTACATGGAAAAGGAAGAAGAGAAGGAAAGAAGAAAGAGAGGAAAGGAGAGAAATGGGGGAAGTAAAAGGGGAAAGGGGGAGAAAGGAAGTAGGGAGGAAAGAATGAAAGGAGGAAGGAAGGAAGGAAGGAAAGAAGGAAGGAAGGAAGGAAGGAAGGAAGGAAGGAAGGAAGGAAGGAAGGAAGACATAACATATCCCAGCACAAGCCATGCAGAGTTATAACAAGGTGGCATGACA
The DNA here is from genome assembly GCA_019843815.1 of Montemys delectorum. Classification (NCBI taxonomy): domain Eukaryota; kingdom Metazoa; phylum Chordata; class Mammalia; order Rodentia; family Muridae; genus Montemys; species Montemys delectorum. The sequence goes on from JADRCD010234180.1 coordinate 12,739, forward strand.
GCTTATTAAATGTAGCTTATTTGAACTGTGTAGTAAAGGAAGATCCTTTTGAGAAAATAATGTAGAAAGTGAGGTCTGGAAACAAGAATTCATCAACCAATCCAAGAATGTTCCAAGTAGATAAGGCACTTAGCGTTTTACTGCTATGAATAGACATCATGACCAAGGTAACTCTTGTAAGGATATTTAATTAGGGCCAGCTTACAGGTTCAGAGGCTCAGTCCATTATTATCAAGGCAGGAATGGTGCTGGAGGAGCTGAAAGTTCTACATCTTCATCTGGAGGCCTCTAGGAGAAGACAGACTCTTCCACACTGGGCAGAGCTTCAAAGCCCACCCCCACACTGATACACTTCCTCCAACAAGGCTACACCTACTGCAACAAGGCCATACCTCCAATAGTGCCACTCCCTGGACCAAGCATAGTCAAAGCGCCATGAGCTTGGTCCACTTAAGGGACAGAACCAGGGCAACATCGTGTTTCATGAGGGGTTTAGAGTGAGGAGATGCAAAGGTCAGATATTAGTTTCCTAATTGAAGGAATGTCAATGTTACTAATAAGAACTTCCCAGGCAGGACCTGCAAGTGGATAAGTGTTTCAGCTTCTGCTGCTCTAACCTTGAACTTTAGTCCTGGGGAGGAGTCAACTTTGTGGTTGCTAGTCTTGAGCCATAAGACTAAACTACCTAAAGCCTGTGACAGACCAGAAGTGGGAGCTCAGAATAAACCTACTGGATAAATGAGCAAAAGGTTGAAGAAGACGTGTGGAGACCTCAGATGCACCTCTTTACCTCCAGGCTCAGAGTGGAATTCACCAGGAGCTGCTGAGAAAACTCACCGGTTTCTGTGGACTATTTCTCCCCAGTGCCCAAGTGAGGCAGGCATACTGCAGCAGCCCAGCTCCTGGAGACAAGAGCTGTCACGGGCCTGCTGAGCTTTCTACAGGGGTCCACAATGCTCCCACCAAGCCTTCCTCCCCTCTCCTATTCACCAGGAGTCTGATTTATAGTCTGATAACTCACCCACTCCAATTTTTCTTTCTTACTCCCTCTAATAAAGAGTTGCTTTAGTTCTTTGGAGCACCCACACTAATACAGAAGACCCAGCATGCCTCCAGCTGAGCCATCAAAGCCTCTTGCCACTGTGCTGTTATACACTTCTTCCCAAGGCAAGCATTAAGCAACACAGAAGACAGAGAAAGGACACCTCACCCGTAGCTGCTGCTAAAGCAGAGGATATATGAAAGAGAAATGGAAAGAAGATCCTGGGAAAGCCTTTTCTAGTCCCTGTTTCTCACAGTTCAGGACCATCTCATATTCCTAGTTGAAAGCCCCTGCAAAATCTATTTTGGTGACTCTAGAAGTTGGGTTTTTCATAGCTATCATTTCCATAATTTAGTCTTTGGTCATGCAACAATTTCTCATCCTTTGAGATGAAACTTTATGGAAGAGGAAATAGTGACATAGATTGTAAAATATTTCTGCTGTGTGTGCACCCAAATGTGCACACACCCAAATGTGCACACACACACACACACACACACACACACACACACATTAGACAGGGTCGCACGAATCCCAGACTATCCGGAACTCTTTGTGTAACTGAAAATGACCTTTGACTTCTGCTTCTTCTGTCTCCCCCTCCCAATGCTGAGATCATAAGCATGCCCACTTAATGTGATGCTGGGAGTTGAACCCAGGGCCTACCGCACAGTAGGTGATCACTCTACTGATTGCGCTACATCCTCAGCTCTCACAAATCCTTACTGAGAACTTCTTCTACCACACCTGTATAAATCAGACAGTGTGTGCCTCACAAACGAAGGGACAGGCAGGGCAGAGCTTAAGCAGCTTCTTAGAAACTTACCAAGCACAGACTATCCAGACCCAGGTGTCTGGACATGGAAGGCAAGGCTCTTCAGCCACACTGTGGCACGGCCATAGCCAGGGCTCTGAAAGGAATACCCATATTTTCTGTCTTTCCAGAATCTGCCCTGCCCTTTTTGGATGCACCATAATTTTCAGACTGTGTGATGATTATGGGGGTAATTCTACAGCATCTGCACAGTGATCTAAGATAAGCTAGCAATCGTACAAAAGTCTCCCTGAGAAAAAGCACACAACCCAAGCAGTGCTACTGAGCGCTACCTAAGATCACTAAGAAACCTCTTAGGGAAAGGATATTTTCCCTGAGGCTCCTGTTGGTGCAAGAAAGTACCCTGGAAAAAAGCAGCTTAGTGGAGAAGCATATATTTTGCCTTCCATTTCAAGGGCATAATTCATCTTGGTCTGAAAGGCATGGTGGGAGGAGCTTGAGGCAGTTGCTCATATCATCTCCACAGTCAGGAAGCAAAGGAAGATGAATGCTGGCTGGCTGGCTTAGTTAGAGTTACCATTGTCGTGATAAAACACCATGACCAAACACAACTCATAGAGGACAGGGTTTAGCTTACACTTCTACATTACTGTTCATTGTAGAAGGACGTTTACTGAAACTTAAACAGGGCAGGAACCTGGAGGCAGGAGCTGATGGCAGAGGCAAGGGAGGAGTGCTGCTTACTAGCCTGCTCAGCCTGCTTTCTTTATAGAATCCGGGCCCTCCTACATCAATCACTGACTAAGCAAATTCCTTACAGGCTGCCTACATCCCCATCTTATGGAAGCATTTTTAAATTGAGGTTCCTCTCAGACGACTCTAGTTTGTGACAAGTTGACATACAACTAGCAGTACACTGGGGCTCTGCTTTCTCCTTTTTATACAGCCCGGGATACTAATCCAGGGAATGGTGCCATCCACAGCTGACCTACTCCAAAGAGCCACACCCACTCCCATAACAGCCACACCCAGAGGCCCATTGACCAAATGGCTCAAAATGTCATTGGGATTAGTCATTACAAGTTGCTAAACTGATAAACTGTAAAACCCAATGTTCCAGCGTGGATAATCCCTGCCTGGGAATGAATGCATGCAGAGAGAATCTGTGCTGAGAGATGGAAACACAGCAGACTATCATCAGAACACCTGGAACCCAGCTATGCCTGAGGCCATTTTCCATACTTGATAACATGAGAATTAATAGCTCCTTTGAAAAAATTAGACAGCTTAGGCTTCCACCAACTCTAGAAAAAAATGGAAAACAAATGTTATTACACAAATAGTGGTAGGATCGAAAGAAACCCAGAGAAGACAAGGAAGTAACTGCAGTAACTGTATGTGTGCAGTATGTGTATGCACTTGTGCGCGTGAAGACCAGAGACTGACACCACATGTCTTTCACTATAGTTCATCTCCTCTTTTCAGATAGGGTCTGCCAGTAAACCCAAAGCTCACAGATTGGCTAGACTAACCGTCCAGTCAGCTCTGGACACCTTTATCCCCTCACATTACGATTACAGTCATGTGCAGCTGCACTGTGACTCTGAACTCAGGTCTTCATTCTTGCCAAACAGGTGCTTTACCCACAGAGGCATTTCCCCAGCCCAACTTCAGAGTCTTAGTACAAAAAAGAATACAGCTATGTTTGTGGTTTTACTTTGATTAAACTTCCTATACATTAGGTTAAATAAAATTAGTTTCAATGAATCACTCCCGTTCACTTTCTGTTCTTGAGTATGGGCAATTTCAAAACTATGGCTCAAGCTTGTCATTCACACCACCTACTTCTGTTGGACCAATCATGATTGACCGCTGGGTTTACAAACTCAAACCTGAAAGCAGAAAGCTAGACACTGGTCACCCATTCTGGCCTCAGCCTGATTATCCCAAGAAACACCAAGGATCAATATTATAACCAAGTCCACATTGTTCTTATTTTAAGCCAGTTGTTTTGGTCCTTCGAGAAATGATGCATTTTCTAAATATATATAATATTTTGTATTTATTCTTTGAGAATTTCATATACATATACAATGTATTTCAACCATTTATACCCCTCCAACTCACACCTTCAACCCTCCCCAGAACTTCTCCCTATGTTTCTCTCTCACAACTTCATGTCCTCCATTTTTTTCTAACCCACTGAGTTCAATTTGTGCTGCCTGTATGGGTGTGGAGCTATCTACTGGGGCATGAGCAACCTACCAGAGGCCATGCCTTGAAAAAAAAAAAAAACTGACTCTCCCTCTTCCTCACCCAGCAGCTGTCAATAGGTCTTCAGATAGGGGCATGGCTAATGTGTCTCCTACCTCCATGCTGCCCTGTTGACTGTCTTGGCCTTCTATAGGTCTGGGGAGTGGTCTTTTCCAGGGATCTTCAGGATGTGACTCCTAACAAAGCAAGTCCCACGAAGGACTCTGACCTTATGAATTTCTGGCTCACTCATTCTCATGCTAGAGACAGGTGGGACTGTCTTTGTTTAGCACCAAAATCAAATCAGCATCACTGGAAAAATAAAAAATGAGCTTCCTGGATCCCGGAGCCCCACCACTTGGGGTTCATAACACACTCCCTCCCGGGGATATTCCTCTCATTTTTTCATCCGTTTCAAATGTTTTCCCATCAGATTACATTAACAGAGTCTCTTGAATTAGAATGTAATGGCTTTTGGTCTCTATTTATTTCACTTTACATCACCTAGAGCAAGATCAAATCAGGTTTACACTTCCCCTCTCCCTCCCCAGTAACAGGCCTTCTAACTCATTGTTTCAGTCTGAGCTCTCAGGAGACAGTAGTCAGAAAGGATGGATGAGTCCACAGAGCCCCAAGAAAATGACTACATCATTCAGCCAGTTTCCACTCTGGCCTCCCACGAGTGCTTTCCTGCTTTCCTGTGCCAAGTCCACTGCAAACTAACTGGACTCGTTCATAGAAAGACTGTCAGATACTGTCCTTGGACCAGGCCCTTGGGAACCACTTGGGGCTGTTGACCGTGCCCATCTGGCCACAACTTGCAGCCATGGATGGGAATTCCTTTGGGTGGGCCCCAAAGCCTATATTTCCTCAAGCTTACTGTTTACACACATCCTGGAGATGGAGAGCCAGAGAAAATGAAACCAAATGTGTTGGAGGGAATATGTCTGGAGACAATGAAGGCAGAAGCTGGTGGAAAGGCAAGCTTTTGGTTCCCAGAAGATGTTGCCACTGCACTATTTGAGCAGGACGCCCCCCCCCCTCCTCTTTCCTGTGTAAATTTCCCACTTCCAATATTATTCTTTAGAACACATGATTCAACAAGGAGATGGCATGTACCCCCATGTGTCATCTTCGCCAGAGTCATGAAGCACTGTGCCAATATTTATGGATGATGGCTGAGGCAGGAGCTACAGGTTTTTCATTCAAAGGAAAGGACCAGGCTGAGGAGATGGCTCCATAATTAAAGCGCTTGCCTCAGAAGCAGGAAGGCTTGAGTTCTATCCCCAGAACCCAAGAAAGGGGGAAAGAGGATAAAATGGTCCGTGCTTCTAATCCCAGCAAGGGCCAGAGGAGAGGCAGGCAGGTCCTGAAAGCTCACTGCCCAACTAGCCTAGTCTGCTTGGTATTGTTCTCGGCCATGAAAGATGTTATCTCAAATAGAAAGTGGAAGGCGGACCACCTGTGACAGCCATACCTGTGCTCGAAGATTCTGCAGAAGATTCTGCAGACTGACTAGAACTCACAAAATTATTATGGATGATCCTTGTTCCCTTCCTAGGCATTTCTCACTTAGCCTTTATCTAACCTGACACACTTCACTGCCAGGTAAAGTCTTTGGGGTGCATTCATTAACAACACTATTAACCGACCACTAGCTTCCATCAATTCAAAAGCTGATACCCGTCATCAGATAGAACATCAAACCTATAATGGAGACTTCCTGAGTTTGCTTTTCCTTGCCTACCTGATACTCCCACCTATGTGTTTGATCTAAGACTATACTTCATTATGTGAGTATCAAAGCTCATGGAGCCCTTTCCACAGTGGAATGTGTCACTTGGAACAACCTGAATCTGTATTCCCAGGCCATAGTTGCTCAAATTTGGCTCAGAATAAACTCTCTCCTGTTCCCTGGGCAGACAGGAGGAAACAGTAGCTGTGGCTAAGAATCTGGAGACACAGACAATTTAATGCCAAGATATTGGTTGCTTGTGCAGTCTCTCTCAGTCTCTCTCTCTCTCTCTCTCTCTCTCTCTCTCTCTCTCTCTCTCTCTTAGCATTGCAAAGACACACACCCTATGAGATTATCCCTCTCTGAATGCATTTCCAGTTACTATGGAAAATGAGAATCCAGGGTTGACAGCTCAAAAGATGGAGACTCAGGAGCTGATGATGTCATTCTTGTTGAAACGAAAGCCTTGAAAACTAGTAGAGATAAGAGCCTCGTTCAAACACCTGCAGGCTGGAGACTGCGGACTCCCTGCACCAGTTCTAGCCCCAGAGCTGAATCCTTCTTCTCCCTACTTACAGCAGTCAGGTGGATGGGGCTCCCTCACACCCACTCCAGTGGGTAAATTGATTCTAGCCAGCCTCTCACTAAGTGTAGGAGCCACTCACCTTAAGGTTTTACCCTGTCACCAATTCAAATGTCAATTTGCTGTTTTGAGAGAGTTCCTTCTTTCAGACACTGGTCTACAGAGGAGAAAGAGAGCAGAGGAGGGCCTAGCATTAGAGAAGGAGGTGTGAAGAGTAAAATAATGACCAAAAAGTTGTACTAAAAACCTGACTTCCAGGCTACAGTGACAGCTGAGTGGTTACAGCACTTAACTTGCAAGGGTGAGAGCCTAAACTCGGTTTGCCAGCCACAGTGTCCTGTGCTTCGGCACAGGGGTAGAGACACGGGGATCCCTGCAGCTTGATAGATAGCTAGGACCAGCTACTTCAGTGCATTCCAGGCCAGTGAGAGAAACTGTCTCAAAAATCCATGTGGATGATGACTGAGAAATGAAGCTGATGTTAAACGTTGGCCTCCACATGCACACCGACGCACACAGGCAACTTTATACATTCAAACACACACGTGTACAAATACACAAAGAACTGGACTTTAAACAAAAGAGGGGAATGAACGGTCTCGGGCATGAGAGTCCAGGAAAGCACAGACATCAATCCAGACAACCAACTGAAAAGCATTTCTCTATAGTAGCCTTAAATGTCAACGGCTTCAACCTACCAGCGAGAAGACACAAATTGGATGTCTGGACTTAGAAACTAGATCCGATGGTCAGGTATCTCCAAGAAACCTCACCAAAGGTCCAAAAGCGGTGATGGGGAGGATCTATCTAGGGAATGGAAGCTGCAAACAAGTTGTAGTATCTGTAATATCTGATAAAGTGGACTGCAAATATCAGAGAAGCAAAGAAGGTTATTACACATCAATGAAAGAATGGCTCATCAAGAAGACATGACATTTGTAAATATATCTACCCCACACATCAGGGCTTCCATTTTGACAAAGCAAATATCAATGGGCACTGGAGGGGAGGGGACTTCTGTAAGCTTCACAGCAGAGTATATGGGATGGAGAGACGACTCAGCAAGGTTAACCCTGGATGCTCTTCCAGAGGACTTGGGTTCAATTCCCAGCACCCACATGGCAGCTCACCACTGTCTGTAACTCCAGTTCCAGGGGATCTAGCACTCTCTCATAGGCATACAGCAGACCAAACCTCAATACACATAAAAATAAATATTTTTTTAAATGTAAAAATATACATTGCCATTGATTGGAAAAAATAAGAAGGCAGTTTGGTTTAACATGACTCTGTGGCCAGTGTTGGTTCAAGCTTCGGGAGTTTGATCTCAAAGTTGTTTATTTTAGGCATATTTAAGCACAGTGCAATTTGGTGAAAAGCTTTTCTGATGACAATTAACTCAGTCACATGTACACAACGAAGCTTAAGACACAACTACATCAAAACTCTTCGTAAAGTACATGTGATATCTTCCACAAAGATGGCTCTGTAGATTGACTACGTGTGACATCTTTCATAAAGTTAGGTTCTATGGATTGCACAGAAAAACAAGCCCACGATAAGTCCCTAGGGGAGGCTTTAGTGTGGCCATAGCACAAATGTCACCATGCTATTCACCACCTTCATTCCCAGTCACTGGCTAAAGACAGGTTATACATCTCTCCCTTTGAAGAGACAACCCTGCATGTTTAATATTCCTTAGTGCCTCTCTGTGAGCACAGGGGTCCCAAGCATCCTATAGAGCACAGAGTAGAGACATGACATTACAAGCATGTGGGTGACATGGGTGTAATATTCCACGCTCATCTTGATATAGGTAGTCCAAATTAAAACTTCAGAGTTAAACTATGCCAAAGCTCAAATGGACCTAACACATCTACAGAATTTTCTGTCCAACAAAAACAGAATACACACTCTTCTCAGCAGCCCACAGAAATGTCCCTAAGTGGGCCACATTCTAGGTCACAAAGTGTGTCTTGATAAATAAAGACGGATCTAAATCATGTCATATGTCTCATCC
>JADRCD010234181.1:12132-26746 GCA_019843815.1 Montemys delectorum
TCATCATCATCATCATCATCATCATCATCATCATCATCATCATCATCGTTATTGTGTTTCAGTTCTTTGTGTATTATGAAAATCAATCTTCTCCTGAATGTATACCTGACAACTTCTCTTCCACTCCGTAGGCTTCCTCTTCCTATTACTTCCTTAGCTGTTCAGAGCATTTTAATTTTATGGCATCTTGCTTGTCAGTTATTGGCCTTAATTCCTGAATGAATAGAATCCTATTCAGAAAGTCTTTTCCTACACATTTATCTTATAGATATAGGTGTTTTCTTACATATATATCTGTGTTTTCTTTTAGAAGCTTTAGGATTCTCATTTTACATTGTGGCATTTCATCTATTTGGAGCTTTTTTTATGTGTACAGGATCATGTATGTGCATCTAACTTCATTCTTCTGAATGTGAACACTCAGTCTTTTCATTCCATCTGTCTTCCTTTTGTGTGTGCCTATCTGCATATAGGTGGCCCAATCACCTGTTTAATTCTGCATTTGTGAAGCTATCTCTACATGTGAACATCCAGTTTTCCCAGCCTTCCTTGATTAGGACTACAACATGTAAAGAGTTTAGCAACATCAACACTCCTCTGCCCCTGACCCTGAGCAAAGGACCTCTTAGCCATCTTATACTTCACTTATGGAAGGAAATTATTGATCTGGGGAAATGGTTGAGTCAGTGAACCACTTGTCCTGCAAGTATGAGGAATTAAGTTTAATCTCCAGAAACCAAGTTAAACAAAACAAACACAAACTCAAAGATGCAAGTGCTTATGTTTAATCCCAGAGCTGGGTAGTAGAGACAGATAGAAACCTGCAGTGTCTTGTCTAGCCAGCCTAGCAGCTCCAGGCAAATGAATGACCCATTTCAAAAAAAAAAATGTATGTCATTCCTGAATTGCACACCTAAAATAGTGTGTGCCTCTACACACAGAAGACACATACACACACAGAAACACACACACACACACACACAATTTATTAAAACTAGAGGAATAAATAAAACACAACATATATTTTTTTCCTATTTTTAAGCTTTGTTTCTCACTTAAGGTGTATCTGTCTAAAAAACTGGTAATCTTAATGCTTAACCAATCTCAAAGTTTCAAAGAAGAGAAACTGAACTGTCTTCATTCCATCTTTTACAAGTCTTCTTCCAGTCTCCCCAAAATGTTCCTGGATGTCTCTGGCCAATGACCTAAATCTGCTGCCACTGTGGAATCTAGGAACAGCAGGGCCTTCAGGACAGATTACCCTTAGCAGCAACAATCACCTCAAGGGACTTGAATTATTTCCTTAAGTGATAAGACCTTCTTAGACACCCTAGAGACCACAGTAAGGAAACAGAACTGAAATATGATACTCTGCCCAAGACTGATTCAAAATGCACAGTTCTCAACTGGCCCCAACTCCTCCTTTGTTTATAACTGAAGTTCGTGCCAGACCCTGAACAGGGGATGAAGTGTTGACTATCCATCTGCTCAACAGAATTCTTTCGATTAAATTCCACCCGCCCTTTCCTACCTTTCACCCTGATCTTCATCTGACATGTTGAAACACCAGAGTCTGGCCTGTGACTTTGGCTCCAGTTAAATAATCTTCACAATTGCTGTTGTTTTCCAAAGTATTCTGTTGATGCTGTTGCTTGTTTGTTTGTTTTGGCTGCTTTGTTTTATTTTAACTTTTTATTGTGAGGCAAGCAAACTGGAGTTCTTCCGAGGTTCCTGTCAAAAATATTTCTTCGAGGGAATAATCTTTTCCCAATGAAAGCTCCAGGCTGCAGGCCTATATCATCATAGACAATTTCCCTCTTTTCCTACTTAAACCATCAGGCAATCTTCATATCTTCCCTTTGAGGACTATGTGGCTCTTCCAAGAGGAAAATCCAGAAACACATGGGCCACCTTCCAAGACTGACTGCCTCGGGTTCTCTCCCCCTCAAGCTAGTCCTCAGGCAGTTCTTTCAAGCATGAGGGAAGTGTTCCAAGTGTTCCTAGCTCAGATGCCTGGCAAAAAGAAAGACTCTATGAAGGGAAAGAAGCCTTTCCCCAGCTCTAGGACTCTGAGGATTCTCCTGCAACTGAGAGTCAAGAATCTCATCAAAACTAAGACAATCAAGATCCTCCCTCTACAGAGATATCACTCCCTTCTCAACATTGCCATAACCTGTTCTTGCTTAGGGCCAGAAGGGTATTTGACCTTTCAGAAATTCATGTTATAAGAAAAGTAAATAAACCCACTCGTGTTTTTACTTCAGTCTTAAGCTAGATAAATGATGAAGCATTACATTCTGTAAGCATCATCATGTCAAAGGCTAGAAATCACAAAGTGACCATTAAAATACTTGGTCATCTCATTACACTTCTCCACACACTTATATCAAAAGCATGCAGTATTATCCTCTCTCACTGGGTACTAACAATTCTGCTGCATCCTGACCTGACCTCAAATTGTTTTCTGCAGCAGAGTTGAGTTACTGGCTTCCCCTAGGTGGAGGTCCCTGAGCTTCATGTTCCTGATGATACAGAGGTAGGCTGTGGCTCCCCTGTTGTCCCTGAAAGCTTAGGGCCCCCTGTAGCATCAGCCCCACCAAGCAAACCTCAATATTCTCTGGACCTAATCATCTTAGACTTCTAGAAGTGGTTTTCTTTGTGGCAACAGGAGCTTGATAGCATCCACAAAGCTGCTAATATAGAATGTTCAGCTTTTTGTTGGTGGACAGAGCAGCAATTCCTTTCAAGTTCCTTTATACTTCATCGCCAAAAATTACGATCAGTATATTACTTAATTAAAATCAATCTGTAAAATGGCTATACACTCTTAAAATAGCTTGCATACATTTTGCATCTTAATGTAAACCCAGGTTGAGTTCATAATTAAAATTTTAATATAAGGGCAGGGAAAACAGCTCAGTCAGTAAAGTGCTTGCTGTTCAAGTTCAAAGACTTGAGTTTCATTCCCCTTACCTATGTTTAAAAGCAAGTTAAGCATAGTGCTGTGCAAGTACAAACCTAGCTCTGGGAAGCAGAGACAGGTGGATCCCTAGAGCTTGCCTAAGGCAGCCAGCCTAGCCTACCTCGTGACTTCCAAACTAGGAAGAATCCCTTTCTCAACAAGAATCAAAACAAACAAACAAATTATAAATAGATAAAATAAACAAATGATATATAGAGATAAATAAATAAATAAATAAATAAATAAATAAATAAATAATAAAGACATCCAAGATTTGGCCTTCACAAGCACATACACCTGTGTACTTAGTTCCTCATTCACCCCTAATATGTGTATCCAATGAACACACACAAACACAAAGTAAAACCTGCAAAGTGTGTGTGTGTGTGTGAGTGTTTACACAACCATGTAAGTACATATGTGTATAAATGCACTTGTACATGTGTATGTGCACATGTGGAGGCCAAAAGTTATCGTAGATTTCCTTAATCATTCTCTATTTTATTAACTAAAGAAGGGTCCCTTGACAAGACCAGCCTTCACATTCATCTAGTTTAGCAAGCCAACAATGGAGGATCTGCTTTCTCTGCCTTCATCCACTTGAGTCATGGAGAATATACCTGCCTGGTTTTTAAATAGGCGCCAGAGTTACAAACTCTGGTCCTTATAGTCCAATAAGCAAGTGCATTATTCTCTGAGCCATCTCTTCAGCCTTCCATGTTTTGTAATATTGACTCACTGAGAGCTACCATTATGTATTTGGTTATAATAACAAAAATGAACCTTCAAAAATAGTCTATGCTAACTTGACTATTTAGTATTATTGCAACATTCCTAGTTGTGTAGCTCAGTGAGCTAAGCATGATAAGACTTCAAAGTTCATATTGTTTGTTATAATCAAAAAGCAGCAAATATAGTGCAAAATATACCCAAACCAAATATTAGTAATGCCTATATTGCTCTGCTCATGTATTCTTGCCCTTATTTACTCTGTTTCAAATTATAGGAATAACAAGTTTGCTGTAGCAGGATAAACTTGTAATTGGTCCTCATTTTTAACATAAAACAGTACTTTTATTACTATTCTTATTTGCAATGTACACTTTCATAAAATCTATTCTCTTGTACTTTGACATTTATAGACAGGGGTCCACAAGAGAGCTTCAGGAAGAAGTTGACAACGTCTTTCACACACAGAACGCAAGGATGTGTGTGTTTGCTCATATTGGCACGAAGAAGGCAACCCTTTTTAGGGAGTACATATTGCAATAGGATTAGATTTTAATTTTATTTGTTTTATTTTATTTTATTTTATTTGTTTTAGGTAGTCCAGAATGTCTTCACACTTGTTATATAGTGGAAATGATCTTCAATTCCAAATCTTCTTACACAGTCTGGTAAAACTACTCTTAATAAAACATGATATTATGGAGGAATTGGTAATAGAGGATTCCATAGTTTGTCTCATAGCAAACTAAATAAAATCAATTACCAAAAATTAACACACCTCACAATCATTGATTTTTTTTTAAATAACAGTTTTTATATAATAATCTACTTCAGTAACCTCTCATAATTGGCCATATAATTAATTTTTTCCTACAACAACCACACTGAGATGTTTGTATGTTCAGACAAAGCTCCCTGTTGTGGCCCTGGCTGGCCCCAAACTTGCAGTCCTCCTGCATACTGGTTTAAGAGATGGGTACCACCATGATGTCATCAGTGGTAAAGCATTTCTTTTCTCTTGTGTACTTTTTTCTCAGAATGAAGTTCAGAACTGGTCTGGAAGGTCAAGTACAATTGGTATTCATCTTTCTAAGGGTTCCGTAAGAGAGCTTCAGGAAGAAGTTGACAACGTCTTTTACACACAGAACGCAAGTATGTGTGTGTTTGCTCACATTGGCATGAGGAAGGCATACCTTTTTAGTGAGTACATATTGCAATAGGATTAGACTGCAATTTTATTTGATTTATTTTATTTTTACCTTGTTGAAGCAGAGTCTCACTGTTAGTTCAAAGCTGGCTTTAAATATATAACCTGTTGTTTCTATTGCCTAAGTCCTGAAATTGCAGGTAGGCATGTACCACCACATCCTAACAATCATAATTTTAACTTGCTTTTCATTTATTTAGTATCACATATTTATTTTTATAACATTGATATGCTCCTCATATTTGACTTTTTTTCTAGTATAGAATAGAGCTTATTCAGGGCATGGGGAGGGGAGTTAAGAGGGTAGTAGAGGCAGAGAAAGGCAGAGAGAGAGAGAGACTAGAGAAGCAGAGGCTGGCCATGAGCATGTGGAGAGACAGGGAAGGAAATGGGAAGGAGAGAGCAAGGGCAATCGAGAAGAAAGAAAACAAGAGCTTGTATTTGACTTTTATTTCATTTGTTATTGGCTATTCACTTGCTCAGGCTTCTGTGATACATATATATTTCTTTTTAGTGATTTTTAAGAACCTTTCACAGACAAGTAAATATTTGTCCTAGCCATTTAAAATTATTTATGAGATTAAGTGTTAGCATTTATCAAGTGTGTCTTGTGTGTCCATCACTTCAATCATCTTTCTCCGCACAGCATTTCTCCCCACTGTGTGATGGTCTAGCAGTGGCTTTTATTGGCACACATTAAAGACACTGAAGTGTCAGGATTGAGCAGTACTGAGTGGCAAGACTGGTTCCAGACCCCTTAAAAATCTCAGGTTTTTCTCGAAAACCCAGAAACTTAAATATTCATATCCATGCTCTATTATTCTGATTGTCTGAGGAAGTTAATCATGGTCATTCAGGCGTTCATATTATGAATTTTGTTTAACCTAAAATGTACATATATCATTCTTTATGTGATCATTATATGAGTTCTCAGTCTGTTAGTTATCTTAATTATTTCATAAAGCTTGGATAATTGTGTTCCTTCCTTTTTTTTTTTTTTTTTTGTAGGAGGATTTGAGACAGGGTTTCTCTGAATAGCCCTGACTGTCCTGGAACTCACTCTGTAGACCAGGCTTGCCTTGAACTCAGAAATCCACCTGCCTCTGCTTCCCAAGTGCTGGGATTAAAGGCGTGTGCCACCACTGCCTGGTATGTTCTTTATTTCTAAGATCAACAATTGTCTAAAAATAAGCAGAAAACTTAGAAATTAACAGTATTCAGTAGTCTCTTGTATGTTCTGATTCTTGATTTATTTTCCTGGTAACGCTAAGATGATATACTGTAAATGATAATGATAAACAGCAATGGAAGGTGAGTTTCAAAGTTAACAAAATTATTGGTAGACATTATCTCAGAATAAGTAAGAATATATTAAATACCATCTTTAAGTGTTATCCTTAATCAGAACCATACATGCAGTATAAACAGGGGTTTTATATTCAGACAAGTCATAAATACTTATGTGCAGAAAGAAACATTTACACAACTTTCAAACACAGAAAACAATTTGCAATGACTGGTGCACACAGAACAGTATTCACAAAAAATACCAAATGAATTCTTCATCACTAAGACAGATGCAAACTAAAACAATCAAGTAGCTACTAAGAAAGAAGAAAGAAAGAAAGAAAGAAAGAAAGAAAGAAAGAAAGAAAGAAAGAAAGAAAGAAAGAACAGGAAAGAAGAGAGAAAGAATGAACCTACAATATTGCCACTCAAAATATCCTTATTTATATAAAAGTTGTTGCCTTGAATAAGCTTGTTAAACAATAAAAAATGATCAAATTTGTGAAATATTCAAACCAATACATTAGGAAAACAAAAATCTATATAATAAATGAGAAAAGGAGAGTGTGTGGAGCTCAGACCATATTTATTCAGTTTGTCTATGTGATGGCCATGCAAGTGTTAGTGCACATCTGCACACATACATGTGGAAGTTTAGAGTCTATTTATTTACTTTTGTATGTATATGCATGTTTGTACACGTGCTAGTTCAAATATATGTGTGTGTGCATTTAGGTCAGACCCTATTTACTTTATGTGTATATGTATGTTCATGAATATCCTAGTGCGTATATGCACACATGCATGCAGAGGTCCGGACCCCATTTGTTTACTTGTATATGTATATATGTATGTTTGTCCATCTGTTAGTACACATGCATGCATGTGGCATTCAGACCCCATTTATTTTTCTGTGTATATGTACTTTGCATGTGGAAGTGCACTTATGCATGCATGTGGAGGTCAGATGAAAGCCTCAGGAGTTATTCCTCAGATTTTGTCCATCTTTTTACATTTTCTTATTTTGTTTTATGTGTTTTAGACACGAAGAACATTAGACTGCTGGTTATGTCTCCAAGAACCTGCTTGTCTCTGCCTCCCAGTGGCCCTCAGGAGCAGACTTTTTTTTTACATGGATTGTATGAACATTTCCTTATCCCTCAAAGCAAGCCCTGAGCTAACTGAGCCACCACCCACCCCTTAGTCACCTATCATTCTGTAAACTTATGCATTTCCCTCTTAACTTATTCATTTCCTTACACAATCAAACTTTGAATTGAGAGTTTTGTTATATTTACTTCTAATTTTCACTTTTAAATACTGCCGAAATAAGTACCTGAAACGTGCATCTTACAGAGTGAAAATTAGACTAGGAATAGAAGAGCTGACTGCATACATTTTTAAACTTGCTACTATCTGGGAATTCTGCTCTGAAGCATCCATATCATGCCCTCCATTGTGTGTCACTACCTGCTGTGACCCACTATTAAGGGAGTTTCTCTCACTAGTGTCAGCCTTGCCTTCTCCTGTCTCTACCTCATTTCCATGTTTATCATTATCATAATTATTACTTTTTTTCCAAGACAGGGTTTCTCTGTATAGCCCTGGCTGTCCTGGAACTCACTCTGTATACCAGGCTGCTCTCAAACTCAGAAATTCGCCTGCCTCTGCCTCCCAAGTACTAAGGTTAAAGGCATCATAATTATTACTTTTATAAACTAGCAACATATAACTATTCAGTCTTACTTTATCCTTAAATGTGATATCTTTAATGTGCTTACAAGTGCCTAAGATTCTTTTAATTTAGCGATCAATGTTCATATAATTTTGCGCATTTTAGCACAAAAGGAGAGTGTATACACGTGTACACATGCATATGCAGGCATCTTTTTATGTTCACTGATTTACCCCGCTAAAGTTGTGAAGATTTTCTAGTTTTACAGTTTTGTCCAGAAGTGATTTTTGGGACAGTCAAATTTCTCAGTCTTTTTTCTTTCAATGTGGGCCATTGTGTCTCTAGTTGAATGAACTCATCTTCTGCCTTGACTACCATCAAGATCTATTCCTCTTCCTGTTGCACTAAGGATTTATAGCATATTTTCCCTTGTTACATATTTAGCTTACCTAGTGCTAATTCTGTGTGACTGTGAGATGACACTGCAGTATTGCTCTTCCCCATCCGCAGCCACCTGTCACAGCAACAGACATCAAAGTTCAAGGTGCTCTGTCTGTTTGGAAACAAATATGGCCCTCAATATATCCCTCACACTTTGCCCGGGATTTCTGTATCCCTGACACTTTGCTCTTAGAATACCAAACCCAGTCACTTAGCTCATGAAATTTTATGCATCTCAACTCTGAGACAGTACCTGAAGCATGGTAGAAAGGCCTGTGGTTTCTGCCTCTTCAGATGTCTTGTCTTAATTCTGTGATTCCTTCTATCAGTTTTCCTACCTCTAAATCACAAGAGGAGATCCTTGTGACCCATGGAATATCTACAGAGTTGAATTTACATTGATTTTGAGAAGAAATATCAAATTTGTAATTTATTATATACAAATGTATAATTTAATAATTATTTGGTAAACATTATTATATACAAATTTATTATAATGTCAACTTTATAATTTATTTATGTCTATTATTTACATTTTTAAATGTCTGTGTGCACCTGTGTGTGTGTGTGTGTGTGTGTGTGTGTGTGTATGTGTGTGTACATGTGTGCATGCACGTGTGTGTAGCCATAGTATAGTGGGCATGTTTGGTCCCTTGGAATATTATTTTGAATTTTTTTCTCACAGAGATAGGGGATTTTCTTCCAAGGTTTATTTAGCTCCTATGACTTCCTTTTTCTAGAGTCTACTGACTACTGCACAATTTCCTGTTGTCTCTACTAGTAATTTTACAGATGCCAAGGCTTCTTGGTCCTGTGTGATAACTGAGGTACTCTTTTCCCTTATTAACTCTGCTCTTTAGCCTTACTTCAAGTTTTCAGCTACATGCCCATACAGAGTTTTATTTAACATAAATTCAGACTGAGGTTTAGATACAGCCCAAGCCATGCTTCTGAAGCTTCTCATCTATCTGTGGGCACTCTGAAGCTCTCGATCCCAGGGTTTGCTAAGCTGCCCTCCCCATCCCTTCCCTGTCTTTCAAGCCCTTAAGGCTGCTGCTTTCCTCATCTTTCCCACTGAGCTACCTGGTCCTAAGCTTCTTCTCTTCTTGTTCCTGCCCATTGGATGATCGGGCCCTGAAAGTTTATTATGTCTTCCGTTTAGAAGCTCTCAAGCATTTTCATCAGGGGCACTGGAGCAGACTTTGATAATCTCAATCCCTCCTATCTCACGTTCCTGTCATTCAACTTCACCCTATTATGCAGCTGCTCTTCCTTTTATCTGAAAGTGGCCTTAGGTTCAGTGGCCTCATGGATAATGGGGTTTGGTTGACTTCCAGGGATCACAGTTATGTGCCTATCAAAGCTCTTAGTGGAGGGATAGCTGCCAGGCTGTTCAATAGAGCCCCAGCTTCTCTGTGTTTCTACCATGCATTCCTTTCTGAGAGGACACAGATCTGATGTCATGAAAAGGCCCAAGGTAGAACTTCCAAGCACTGTGTGTTTTTGAGACATTCTTAATGTACCTCAAACACATAGTCTACAAAGAACTCTTATTTTAAAACTTCTAACACAAAATTTACAGTTGAGCAAGAAGTGAGGAAAAAGATGCAATAATTGTCAAAATCATGATTATTTTTCTAATCTAAAAATAATAGACATGCATACTGTGCAGTGGGGTGTGGGAAGCACAATCTCCTCCTAGAAGGAGCACTTTCTGTGAGTAGTGTCATGATGTTTCAGACACAGCTATGAATGAAACACAAAGCAGTTTCAAGACTCCAGTATCCAATTTGGGCATGACCATGGGCTTTCTCACTCAGTCTTGAAGAGCTCAAACTGCAGCAGGTTGGCATTAATCAGCAAGTGCCAATAATGAAGCTAAGTCAGAACTACCAAATACTCTCCTTTTTACTGTACAGAGAGTTTGGTGACAGAGGGCTTTGCTAGGTATCTTGCCCAAATGGATAGTGACAAGAAACTTTGGCCCTATTTCCTTCCACAGTAGACAAGGTATTGGATTCTGCCTACGTGGGCTATAGGAATATAACTACTGTGACCCTTCAGGAGTAAGGATTGGCACTATTGCTGCTGGACTTAGATGACACAAGAAGCCCAGGATGGCGCATCATTAATATGAAGTTACTATGGGGATGCATTGCAAGGGCTTGTAAATATTCTACATGGCTTTCTTTTTCTTTCAAGTTAACATCAGCAACAAGAGCCAATATTAGATTTTGACTAATTTAGCACAACCACTGACAGATAAACTTCTGTGAGCTTTATTTCTGCTATAAGTATAATTAGATTGAATGACATCCCAATAGATAGACCAGTCACACTTGTGCCCTTAGGTTCTGTACAACTGATACTCAAGTCTGCAGATTTGAGACACACATGGTTGCTTTGAAGGAAGAAGGAAGGAAAGCTGGGAGTAGGGTGGAGAACTGACCTGGAGAAGGGGAAGAGAGTGTAATACAGAGGAAGAGGGAAGATTAAATAACACCAAAGATGCTAGAAAAGGCCAAAGGAAAGCATAATTTTATAATTCCATGTAAAATGCTTATATAGAGAGAAATAGATATAGAGATAGATAGATAGATAGATAGATAGATAGATAGATAGATAGATAGTGTGTGTGTGTGTGTGTGTGTGTGTGTGCATGTGTATGTGAGTAGTTTAAATTGAGTTATTCCAATCAGGGTAATAATATAACCACAGGGATCCTAGATAATTTAACAAAGACTCTAGTGCCAGGCAATAGGCATCTTCCTTCAAGTTATTGGTCAGGGAAGTCCAAGAGAACCCTTCAAAACAGTATAGGCTATTGTGGTTGCCTCCCAGACCTGGAAACTAAGACTCCATTACTGAAGACACCACACACTTGGGTCACGGGACTTGGTGGAATGAAAGTGTTATTGGCCTGAAAGCCTCCTCCCTGAGGGATAGCTTTCATTTTGTGGGAAGTTATGGGAAGTTGTTATCCAAACTACCAAGAGGAAAAAGCAGTCAAATGCCCTATCTATCTGTAAAGACCATGAACCACAGCAACGAGCCAGGCTCTAATCTCTAATGATGCAATAGTAGAACTTTTATTTTCAGATAATCAACAGCAGTCTGATTGGATTCAAGGCCCACTTAATAGGACAGAACTCATAGCTAACTAAATGAAACAACAATCTGATCCTGGAGGGGTTATAAATGAATATAGGTCTCATTCCCCATTAAATAGCCTTATTTTTGCAGACCATGGTTGATGACCTACAACAGATACCCATAAATGGCCAAAATGCAGAAAATGAGTGACTGTGATGCTCAGCTGGTATGTCTACCATTACAACTTCTATACTTAAGGGTTTGGGAAAATGGCAGAAGATCTGGTGGAGTGTTAGGATTTCCATTGCTGTGAAGAGCAATTCTTATTTAAAAACCGTTTCATTGGATTTAGTTTACAGTTTCAGAAGTTTAGTTCATTATTATCGTGGTAAGAAGCATGCAAGCAGACATGATACTGGAGGAGCTGAAAATTCTACATCTTGATCCACAGGCAACAGAAAAGGACACTGTACATAACTTGAGCACAGGAGACCTCAAATGTCATTCCACACAGTGACATACTGCCTCCAACAAGACCATACCAACTCCAACAAGACTATACCTCCCTATGGGCCACTGTCTATGGGCCAAGAATTCAAACCCATGAGTCTATGGAGTACATAGCTATTCATACCACAACAGATGGAAAGATAGATGAGCCAAAGGTCCGTGGTTCCTGCTGCAAAACATGTATGCTACACCCAGGACACTCAACAATATGACTGTCTAAGTAAAACATTCATAATGGCAATAGCAGTTGATCTACCAGCATGTATAGTAGAAAATGTCAACAAGATTTCACCCAAAGTTGAAGAGCTACAGGTTGTGGAGAGAGGGTGGATCAAGAGATATGTTATTCAACACCAATTGGTGAGCACTAAACACATGTACATATGGGCAACACTAATTGGACACAATACATTGTTTTCTGTTTTCTCTTATTTTATGTTTATGTAAATAAAAATAGACGAGGTTATGACTTTAAATAGGGCATGAGAGATATGGTAGAAGCAGGAGGGGAAAATGAGGAAAGGAAAGTATATAAGTATTGTTTATTCTTATATGAAATTCTCAGATTTTTTTCAAAACACTGTGATTTTTGGAGGAAGAGTAAAGAGAAAGAAAATAGGAGCTCCCACCTAGGAGAATACAATACATCTTTAGAGGGGAGCAAAGGTAATTCAGGAGTGAAAAATTTTCAGCAAAAGTTGTTTAAGCACCGGGCAGTGGTGGCGCACGCCTTTAGTCCCACCACTTGGGAGGCAGAGGCAGGCAGATTTCTGAGTTCAAAGCCAGCCTGGTCTACAGAGTGTGTTCCAGGACAGCCTAGGGTTACACAGAGAAACCCTGTCTTGAAAAACCAAAAAAAAAAAAGAAAAGAAAAAAAGAAAACTGCTTAAGCAATTAGTATCCAAAACAGAGATCTTACTCTTTCTAAAATTATCGTAAAATGGAGGCCAGCCTGGTCTACAGAGTGAGTCCAGGACAGCCGGGCTACACAGAGAAACCTTGTCTGGAAAAGCCAAAAAAAAAAAAATCATCGTAAAATGGATTGTAGATCTAAACATATAACAAAATGCACAAATCCAAGATATATTATTTAGAAAAATATATATGACATTGGACTTTATGCTGACATTTTAGAATGTACACAAAGAGCATAATCCATGAAAGAAACGATTTCTATAATGAGTTAGTTTCATTAAAATTAAACATTTTGCCCTGTGAATAGTTACTATATTTAAAATACACACACATACACACAAACACACACACACACACACACACACACACACAGATTAGGGTATGTCTTTATAAAAATGTGTTCGATAAAAGACTGTTACCAAAAATATCTCTTTAAGCTTAAGAGTATGAAAACAAATAAGCCCAATTAAAACAATAATGAGTCTTTGTATGCCTAGAATATGCAGACCTACACAAAAGAGTCAATCACAAGTTTCTGTATTCTTACCATGAAATGGTCCACACAGGAAGAGCTTCACTGGCCTCCTGGGATGGATATCTATAGGGTTCCCTCTTCTGGATGATTTGAAGTCACAGTGGTATAACCATTCTACATTTTAAAATAAACTAAACACCCCAAGTGTTAAACCCAGCTTCTGTGATTTATAGTATCCTCTTGAATTCAAAATTTATCTCGACATAATGTCTGTCCAAAATCTTTATAGTAGTAGTTTCATCCGTAATTGCCAAAACTTCTGCACAGATCACTTAGTCCAGCCTGTAGCCATAAACAAATCCTTATGTACCCACCCAATGGAGGACTATTCAGATGGAAAAAAGAATTAACTATCAACTCAAAAAAAAAAGAAAAAAGAAAAAAAGAAAAGAAAAAGAAAAAGAGGTGGAAAATGAGCATGGTGGTAGTACATGCCTGTGATCCCACTGCTTGGGAGGTGGAAGCACGCGGATGTATCCTGTGTCTCAGTTCAGCCTAATATGGAATAAGACCCTGTCTCAAAAATCAATCTAAAACAAACAAATAGACAAATAAAAAAAACCCTACAAGATTAAAAAAAAAAGCATAGGACAACCTAAAATTCATATTCAAAAATGAAAATATTCAGGGTTAAAAGACTGTATAATGTAAAAGTGTACTGAAGGCATTTGAGTACCTGGAAGAGGTAAAATGATGGAAACATAAATGTGGAGTAGGAAGGAAGAGATGAAGAAAGCTGAGGACAGTGGTGGATAGACCAGAGAAACTTCTCTGTAGGATATTTCCATGGTTTCTATAACTGTAATGTCAATATTCATTTGTCAAAGTACATAAAATATACAACATAAAGAGTAAACTTTAGTGTAGACTATGGTTTTAATAACTAGCAATAAAAAATAATATTGGAAGAAGATGAATGGAAGAGTAGTTCTGTCACCAGCACCAAACAAATAAATAAATATACAACAAAAAAGAACAGGGTCTATGGTAGAACTGAGTAAAGCTTCAGAGGTACCATTAATATTCTGTTCCCCATGGTATGAGGTGAGTATGGAAGTGATTTATACAAGGGAACTTGGATATCATAATTAAGACTGCAGATTTTTGTACAAACTTATTAAGACGTTGTTCTAAGGAAACATTTGGATGAGTAAATAAAATTATCTATAAGCAATAAATGATCACAGATTCTTGTATGATAAATGGTACTCAAAATATGTTAAGTAATGAGTTATATTGTTGATAAGCTGTTAATAAAAG
>JADRCD010234182.1:0-16221 GCA_019843815.1 Montemys delectorum
CTGCTTTCAAACAAGGTGAAAGACTAGAACAGTGCTTATAATACTAGTCATGATCACAAACAACTAGGAAAATGTTCCTTAAGTTAAGAGGCCCTCCCAGAAGTCACTTTGATCCCCACTACTGCAAGATAGGCAGTGGCAAGATTTGAGCAGGCCTATTAGAAAGTGAAGAAGGGGTTTGTAAAGCGATTAGAGGTTTATGGATTCCTCCAGGAAATGTGTCCATAGCATCCTGTTCATTTGGATAACAAGTTCTTTTGGAAACTGACATAGCTTGAGAAATGGTTTTTTATTTGAGAGGAAAAGCACGGAGGAAAATACCTGTGAGAAAAATAAAACTTCACTAAGTAATGCCTATTAGAAGGTGATTAAAATCCCTTAAAGAAAACGTACTTGGGGGTGGGGGGCTGCAAAGAGGATAGAAGAGGATAGAGAGGAGGTCTGTACAGCAGTCTAGGGAGCCAACTGCCTCTTCCCCACGATGCTTGGAATATTGTTTGAAGGGATCTCACTGGAGGAATCAATTGAACTTTACCACAATAAAATGAATGAGTTCACAGGGAAGTTTTCTACCTAAACCATTTTTTTTTTTTAAAGTCCTCATTAGTGAAATTAGGCTCATCCAGATTGAACTAGTGGAACGTTTTAACCTTATTTTAGACCCTGTTCTTTGTTCCCTATACTGTTTAATTGAGCATTAACAATTTCCTAAGTCCTGTGGAATCTAAATTTTCTTGTTCATATTCTGTCAACTTAAACTAATGTGTATAGATTTCAAAGATAATTATGGACCTACACTGTGAGACCTGATATAAGACTTAAGAAGTTCACCTGGTTAAATGAGCATCTCTTGTAAGCCAATCTTAAAGTGCCTGTTACTTTCCTCTTCTTAGGGGAGATAAGGGGTTTTGTTTTGGCTTATAGTTTAAGAAGATACAGTCTGTCGTGGCATTGAAGGCGTGTCGGCAAGAGCTGGGCCTGCTAGGGATTTGCTTCTGCAGTTAGGAAACATAGTGATAGATGCTGGTACTGGAGGACTTTTCTTCTTTTCTTTAGTCCAGGCCTCTAGGCCATGGAACAGTGCTGCTCACAATTAGGGTGGGTCTTCCCACCTCAGTTAATCTAGAAACTCTCCTAGCAGGACCATAGATTTGTTTCCATGGTGATTCTAAAACCCATCAAGATAACAATGCAAGAATCACAGGCTCATATAACTATAGGTATTATGTATTATGTATGTATTATGCAAAGTGAGGGTAAGACCAGTCTATTTTAGAAGTTTCTTCCTGTTCAAAAATCTCCTAAATCAGTGAATGCAAAACAGAAAGAAAA
The DNA here is from genome assembly GCA_019843815.1 of Montemys delectorum. NCBI lineage: Eukaryota > Metazoa > Chordata > Mammalia > Rodentia > Muridae > Montemys > Montemys delectorum. The sequence continues at coordinate 1,333 of JADRCD010234182.1, forward strand.
GAAGCCAAAGATGACTTTATAAGAAGCGATTTAAAGGAACGGTAGAATTTTTCTTCAGGAAATTATTTGGGGGGAGGATAATTTCTTTCCAACAGATGGATCCATGGTGACCCACAACACATATCACATTGATCAGACTTTAAAAGAGTAGCTTGTGAGAAATAAGATTTCAGAAATGAAATTCAGTTTGAGAGACAAACTTCGAAGGACTGAAGAAAACTGGACAGAAGAGTTTTAACTTGATAAAATTGAAAATCAGGAACCACTGAAAATTTCAGAGAAATGCAATAATGTGGTTAAAACTAGTGAGGAAAAAGCCAAGTAGTTTCATTTAAGTTATACTGAGAATAAGTGTCCCTGTTGAGCAATTAGTACACAGGGCGAGCCTTGGTCCAAATAGAGACAAATAGTTACAGATACAGTGCTATGGCCGCTACAATAGGGTACTGTGGAAGAACTCTTAATAGATGGGATATTTAACTCTACCAGGGGAAACCTGGAAAGGGGTACTGTTAACTAGGCAGAAGGCTGTCATGCACAGGCCTAGACACAAGGACCTGCAAGATGTTTCTGTGGCTTCAGTGAAGCAAGCAAAGATGTAGGAGAGTCTGTGAGACAAGAGTAGACAAGAGGATGCCAATCTTGTAGAGCCTTGCAAGCTTAGGTAGAGGATATTAACCTGAATGCAGCAGAAAGCTACTCTCAGGGAGGTGTTTGCTGTGGTTGTTGGTAGTTGGGTTTTTCATTTGTTAGGGGTTTTTTTGGTTTTTGGTTTTTGGGGTTTTTTTGTTTTTTTGTTTTGTTTTGTTTTGTTTTGTTTTTTGTTGTTGTTGTTTTGAGACAGGGTTTCTCCCTATAGCCCCAGCTGTCCTAGAACTCACTCTGTAGACCAGAACTCGAACTGACCTTGAACTCACAGAGATTCACCTGCCCCTGCCTCTCAAGCTCCGAGATTAAAGGTGTGCCCCATGATATCTTTGCATTCCAGAGAGTTTTTAAGTTTGAAAATGTTGTTAAATTTATAGTTAAGTTGTTTCAAGAGAAAATGGCTAAGAAGGAAATCCGAACAGGAAGTTGGGAGAGTGTGAGGAAACTTATAGTATTCTGGGTGAGAGTACTCCCCTCAAGACTGAAGAGCCTTTGAGGGAGACAGGACAGAAGGATGGTAAAAACCAGAGGTGGCCAAGGACTTCAAGGAACAGTGTTTTCCCGAACACAGCAGGATAAATGCTCACATAAAGTCACAGTAACTGTGACCAAGAGCACCATCTCAAAGGAGACAACTCCCAACAGAGGCAGGGGATGAGCATGGAGCTCCACAGCTACCTAACTAAGGAGCTATTGTCACAAGAAAGCTGCTGGGAAAAGTTAAGTCAGTTTTCTCTAATGAAACTTTTGTTGTATAGACTTTAGTGTAGGCTCATTCTCAGGAGTACTGGGCTTCAGCTAACAAAAACAAACAAACAAACAAATCCCCACAAAACTAGTACAGAGGTGGAGTGGATCTGGGAGGAGCTGGGTGGTGAGGAATGAATATTCAAAATGCATTGATCACAAGACATTGTATTTAATTCTCAAAGAATTAAAAAAAAATTTTTTTTTTTTAAAAAAGTCTCAAGACTTCTCAAGTCTCAAGCTGGAAAACATGCAGCATGACATTTACTAAGAAATAGCAAATAAATTTAAAATGAAAGTGTAAGATTAAGTTTTCAAACTGTACTGTGGGAACTTAGCCATTGGTTGAACTCAGTGGGAGACCAGCTCCCAGAACCCAGAAACAAGGAGACCAGGACGACCTGGCAGAAAGAAGGTAACAAATGACTGCCAGGTGGCTAACCTGCCCCTGAACCCTATCCAGAGCCAGAACCAATCAGAAACCACCCCGTACCTTCCCCTTACCCCACTCTTCCCCTTTGCCCCAGCAACTGAACAGGAATAAAAAGCTGCCTAAGATCTTGCTTGGGGCCAGACTCCTCTACCCCTGCCAGGGATATGAGTCTTGCCCCAGCTAGCTGGAATAAAAAGCCTCTTGCAGATTGCATCAAGTTCATGTCTTGGTGGTGTGTGAGGTCGTTGCTGGTGTGTGAGGTCGTTGCTCCCGGAATTTGAGTGTGGGGTTCCCTCCGGGAATCTCACAAAAGAAGGAAGAAAACACCGCCATTATCAGCTAGTTTAGAAATTACGCAGCATCTTTTGCAGCCACTGCTTAAGAGCCATAGCTCTTTCACAACAGAATGGGCTTACACTCAGTAGAACTGTATGCTACAAAGTAAGGCTTTATGAAAATTATGTATACACTTAGTCCAGTTGTGTGCAGAACTCAAAAGCAGTGAGGTTAAAGAATAATGGACAGTCTTCGAAAGTATTAAGAATTATTTGGTGGTTGATAAGAGGTTAAAAAAATCTTTTTAAATAAAATATTTTTCATTAATGCGTTTGTTGGCCTCTTCCATGTCTGTGTGTATGTACAACTGTGCACATCCATGCTACCATATATGTCTGAAGATAACTTTTTGGAGTCGGAGTCTCTCTACCATGTGGGTTCCTGGGGTGGAACTCAAGCATGAGTCTTGGCAGCAGGTGTCTTTCCCCTTCGAACCATCTCACCAACCTTAAGTAAGAATGGTTGGAAATAATTTGATAGGGAAGGCATGTTAGATGGAAAAGGGGGAGGGGAGCAGGAAAGGAAGAGAGGAGATAGAAAAAGGAAGAAAGAAAGGTGATTTATGGCTAAGGGGGGAAAAACCCCATGAACTGTCATTTAAATATAGGGACTATCAGTCCCATGGAGCTTGATCTGGTAGAGGCGTTTAGCTCTGCCACCTAAACTTATCTCCTCTCTCCGCCCCACCCCACACATGTACATACAGAGTCTCTAAAAAACGCTTCTTCACATCTCAAAACTCCCCATTCTTTCTACCCTGGGTTGGCCCGAAGTGTAACTGAGAAGTAGTTTAAGTGAGTTTTGGTTGCTCTTACGGTTATTTACGTGTGAAACTAATTGTGTAGACTTGGCATTTTACAGCTATATCCTAATTTAATCTTACCCAGGCCTTATCGAGTCATTTATAGTGCCCATGAAGGTTCCATCATAAATGCTGGCTCATTCAACCTTCTGAACCAAAAAGCCTTATTAGCCAGCATGTCTATTTACTTACAGTTCACTGATAATTCACTCCCGTAATGATGGCCCTGAAGGACTACACACATTGGAAGTACTAAGGACTATATAAAATTTGCTTAATGCCTCTAGTAGCTTTCTATGGCTGCAGTGACAAATGACCCCCACATTTAATGGCTTCAAATGACACAGATTTATTATCTTACAGATATGGAAGTAAGACGCCCAAAATAAATCTTCCTGGGGTAATCTCGAAAGTCAGGCAGCGCCTTATTCCTTTGGGAGGTTAAAGGAGAGAATCTGTGGCCTTGTGGCTTACAGCGTCTAGAGGCTACCGGTGTTTGTTGTGTCTGATTTCCAGCCAGCTCGCTCAAGCTCTCTTCTGTCTCCCCCCAACACCTTGCTCTCTTTAGCCCCCTTCCCTTTTTCCCTTATAAAGCCTGTGTGGGCGGTCATATTGGATCTACTCTGACCTTCCCCTCTTATGATCCTTAATGTAAACACATCTTCAAGAATTCCTTTTATAAGGTGTCACCGTCACAGGTTCCAAGCATCAGGGTATGGCCACCTTAGGGGCTGTTGCAAGCATGCTATGATGTTATGTCCAAGATACAGACAGACATCTTTGTTCCTTCCCGAAATATCAGAATTTATTGAGTAGCAATAAATTTGCAAGTTACATCAGTTTCATTAGCTGCAATTTATCAAGTAGTTCTGATCTCCCTTGATTGCTGGCTGTTGGTAATCTAAGTTATTTAATTCCATTTTTAGTTAATAATAGGAACGCAGATCCCAAAATGGACTCAAATGTTGCTTGTACAGCGGAGTCTCTCAGGGCAGGGCACAGCCTGAAAACCCACTGTTTTTCACAATATTGAGTAACTTAGAGCAAGGACAGCCTAATTTGAACACAAGGCAAGAGGGGAGAGGATTCTACCTATCTCAGCAGCTAATGGTAAATTTATTTTTGTTTCATTACATTTTCTGAGACTTAAGAGCCTATATGTATAGAGATACCTAAGTGACATACTTCTAAATTTACTTGATAAGAATAAAGTTCTCTGACATGATAGAAAGTACATCTCGTTAGAAGAGACTGTCTGCCAGGGGGACTGACTCAACAGATTACATTACTTTATTATTTGCCATTATACATTAAAGCTTGAAGTTTGAAAAAAAAATACATCTCATTTTATATGTGTGCTTTGGCCATTTCGCCGATTCACATTTTTATCTTTTCAAATCCACCATAAACTTATTTATGATGTTCTTTTTTTCTTTTATAAAAGTTCTATTATAAAGGTCTATGTGGGGTCGGGAATTCAGCTCAGTGGCAAAGTGCTTGCTCTATCCCCACTACTGGAAATAATTTTAATGTGCATATATTATCAATCAACATCATCACTCTGGTACAATTCTTGTTGGTAAGGTGCTGCGGATCAAAGTTAGGGCTTTGTGCATGCCAGGCAAGTGCTAGACCACAGAGTTACATCCCAGGCTCAATTAAATATTCTTTTTAAATAAAATACAAAAACTTGAAAATAAAAATTCATCACACACTGAAGTTGGGCAAACTTTACATCTCACTGAACTTCAGTGAGTAAGGATTCTTTTTTTTAAAAAGGTTTACTTATTTTTATTTATTGAGTACACTGTCACTGCCTTTAGACACACCAGAAGAGGACTTCGGATCCCATTACAGACGGTTATGAGCCACCACGTGGGTGCTGGGAATTGAACTCAGGGCCTCTGGAAGAGCAGCTATTGCTCTTAACTGCTGAACCATCTCTCCAGCCTGTGAGTAAGGATTCTTAAAATGAACATCTTTCTAGAGCATTTGCATTTTTGAAAGTCTGTTTTATGGTTTTAAAAGAACTGCTTTGTCCGATATTCAGGAAGCAGAGGCAGGGGGACTTTTGTGAGTTTAAGACCGGGCTGTTCTACATACCAAGTTTCAGGACAACCGGAGCTTCTCAGAGAGAAGAAAACAATATGGGAATGAGAAAGTTCACATGGAAATCAATACTTTGTAATCATCAAGCCAGCAAGCTAGTTCCATGTAATAATTTAATCTGGCTTATGAGTTAAACTTTATGGATACACACTAGTGAGCCAGGTTCCATTTCCCCATTTTGGCCATTTAAATGATTAACAATAAGCAAATGGGCATCACATTCAAAATATCAGTACGTTAAGGGATGCAGACAATGAGACCGAAACACTACCTAGGAAGCACTGTCAACTCTGAGAGGGGAAAGGTCACTTTCAGATCAGGAAACTCCACCTAAGGCATGCCGATGAAGAGTCAGTTATAAGAGGAACCTGTGGAGGACTGTCTCAAGCGGATTGAGCTGTATGCTCAACTGTGGATACATCAGGAAACTTGGCTGTTTGGGGAAGTAGAAGAGGGCCAGAGTAACTGAGAGCTTGTAAACATGGGGGAGTGACAAATTCAGAGATAATACAAACTTAAATAACATAAGGGTTAGGGTGCTGGTGTGTCCCAATAAATAGCCAATGGGGAAGATGGGACTTGGGAGTCAGCGGATGGACATCAGAATATCATTGATCCTGCTGGTTGAAAAGCTTTAGCCAAATAGTCTTTCTGATCGACTGTTCACTGCCATCAACTTGGAATAATCTACCTCCTTTTTTTACCTAGGAAGAGCAGAACTGAATACTCATCCACACCACTTCCAGGGGCAGCTATGCCTGAAGAGAAGTAAGGTCTTTGAGAGAATTTAAGACATCTGGGAGGCACGTGTGTTGCCTCAGTTCCCGTCTTGCTGACGGGAATCTCTCTCTCACTTTTAGAGTAAGATGGGAGCCCTAAGGGATAAAAAGAGGAGACATAGTTGCTGAGAGAAGCAAGAAATGTTTCTGTGATTTTTCTTCCTATATAGAGTGTTCTCTCCTTTCTTACAAGTGCACAGTTAGGGAGATGTATATTAATCTAATATTCCCATGAGATGGATCTTACATGTCATGAAACCTTTTATATTTAATTATAACTGCAAACAATGAAATGTTATCATTGGTGGAGTGATAGAAACAGATTGAGGATTTGAAAGAACAGTCTACTGTGGAGACACAGGATGGGAAGATGACGTCTAAAGGCTCTTGCCTCCATCGTGAAGATACACTGCAATCGTTACAGGGCAGCCGTGAAAAGAAAAGCAAGAGATGCAGGTGTCTACAGTGAGAAAGAATGGGTTCTCTTCGTGGGCTGGACTTAGGAGAAAGTCAAGGAGGAATTCAGACTAGGCATAAGATTTCTCATTTAAGGGAGCAGTGAGATATAAAGTTGTGAGGGAAAAATAAGACGAAAAAAGATTCATTACACTTTAGATTTGGCAACAATAAAAAAAAAAGACTGTAGGTGATTCAGCAAGAATCAGGTCTGTGACTAATAAGAAGGGAAGTCAGGTTTAGAGTCAGAAGAAGGCTTCCAAGGATTGTTTCTATACACACACAGGAAGTTTTACTTTGGAAGTGAGCAGAGGAATGACATGGACGGGGTGGGGGTAATGATTGACAGCTTGCTCTTACAGTGAAGTGGATGATACACAGTTTTAAGAGAATAGACTAATGGCAAGTAAAGAACTTCTAAAGAGGCAAGGGGGATGATGACTAAGAACTGTGGAGGGGCGCTGGCCCAAGGGAAGAGCAGCTAGTATGAGCCTGTCACAGGAGGGGAGATGGTGCAGATACAGATGGGTCTGTGGATCTAATGGTGGGAAGATGTAATAACAACTTCATCTCAAAGTCCAGGGAGTGCCATTAGTGTGGGTAAGAGAGAAGGGAAGGGAAGAGGAGAGGAAGAGGAAGAGAGCATGAAACAGTGGAGGCAAAAATTATGAGTTGAGACCTAAAGACAGAAGCTCTGCAACTTGGCAACGTGGACTGTCCACCCATAATTGAAACATGAGCTGTTTTAGCTTGGCTATGTCATCATCTTTAATGACATTATTTGCTTATTCAAGAGCCTGGTGTGCTCAAGAGCCTAGTTGCAGACACATAATAGCACATGTAAACAGAAAGCATCAAAATTTAACATCTGTACTGCAGAAATGGCTTGGCTTATAAATCCCAAAGCGTGATGACAGTGGGAAAGGTGGCTGAAGATGAGTGGACGGACGGCTAAACAATGAGGAAACTGAGAGACAGCTTATATAAGCTGTCATCCATGAGATCGCTGAAACTACAGAGCATGATGAAGAAATTAGGGGCAGATTGTGTGGCCGGAGTTAGGTTATCTGTGAGTAAAGAACAGCCAAGAAAGTAGCAGATGGCAGCATCAAGATTTAGAGGCCCAGGTGGCGAGACCGCACGAACTTCAAGAGATCAGAGGTCTGTGCAAGAAGATGATAGGGAGCAAGGGGAACAGCTGCTCTCTCCATCAGTCCTGTGGGTTGTGCAAGACTAAGCAAGCACATGTCACTCAATGGAGTACGGGATAAAATGTCCTTCAGTGGAAAGTTACTTTATACTCAAGATAGGTTCACTATCAGAAGACTGAGTGTACATGTGAGGAGCCTTACCTATTGCAGTTTAAGATACCATAACAAACAACTATTATTTTCAAAGTACTATAGGCTGGCTGGGTCCAGCTGGATGGGTTTGGATCTACATTATTCAGATGCAGCTGAAATTCTAGGAGGCTGTGATTGGGCTGGGGGAAGGCGTCATTTGCTGTCTGGTGGCTCTGTGAAGAAGACTCAGCTTTCATGCTCTTCCTCCTGGGGGGGGCCTATCCCTCCCCACATTTTATAGATTTTTTTACACTTACTAGCAGTACAACAGAGCATTTCCCCTGGCACTGTAGCACCCCCATAAATACAGGAGCAAAAGCTACTAGGCCTTCTTTAAACCTTGATCTAGAGTTGGCACAGGACATTTGTACCCCTTTCTCCTTATAAAGTGAGTCAAGGGTCAGAACACAGTTGTGGAGCAGAATTCACAAAGATAATGGGAAGGGGACCTGTGGAACACATATGAGGATGTTATCAACAAATGGAAGTCTGTTGTTTGTGACTGAACGTCTGAGGGCAGAGTGGAAAGACCGAGGTGGGGATGGCGAGTCAGCCAGTTCAGAAGGCTGTGGAGGAGTCTGATGATGGAAGAGCAGATGTAGTGGAGGAGAAAGGGACCACAGGGATTGGAGACTCGTGCCACTAAAGAAGTGATCTCCAAATCCCACTCCAATCATGTTCTCTTAATGAAAACATTTTGAACTCTTCTCAAGTTTTATAATTATAATCTTAATTGTGTGCTCAGCAATGGTCTGCTGTAAAAAAAAAGAAGTGCTTTGTAAAACAAATGGAAAAATAGAAATTATCTTTATCAGTGGCATAAAAAATAACCTTTGGCCTGTCTAGGAAGAACAGTTTAGTTAAAAAAAAATGCCTCATCAATTAAAAAGAAAATCTTGGTTTAAATACCTTGCACTATAGTGGGTCAGAGGTCTGATTTAAAGCTTAATACATGGCCGTGTCATTCTTAGGAATGCTTTAGTTGAAAGAGAAATCTTACAGAACAAGTATGTCTAGATGGAAGAAAGCACCATGCTAAGTCATAACATCATTTTCAGTCCCATCCTCATGGTGGAAATTCATCTACCAACAATGCAAATATTGAAATCCAACAAGTGAATATTTATGTATTAATCCTAATACCAGTTCTTGCAACTTATCAGAAATTGCTGTTTAAAAAAAAACTTTAAGGAACTGAATTCTAAATCCAATGAAAATACTCAATTAGAAGGTTTTTTTTTAAATTTTTAAAGATGTCATTCTAAGACTTTCATTATGTAGATATTAAAAGATTTTTATATTTAGGTTGTTTTCAACAACAAAATTACATAATGAGGGAACATTCTTATTTTTTAAATGCTGTTTTTGTAGCATATGTATCCTGAAGAACAATTGTTTTCTCCATCTTTATTAGAAATATTATCCTTGCCTGAAAGAACTGATTGAGAATATTATTGTTTTAGAAATATGGCATTCATAGGAAATGTCAGGATATTGGAAATATGTCAACTCTCAGGGAATAGAGGTACTATTCCACCTTTAGTTTGGGAATCCTTTCTATAGGATGTCAGCAAACTGATTACTATGTGACTATCTCAGTCAGCCTATGTCTTTCTATAAAGTCTGCTATTATTTGAATATGTCTTATTTTAAAATTTGCCTCATTGGCAACACCCTGCAGCACATACGGCACTGTATAATGCACAGAGAGGATAGATTTAGGAAGGTGTTGCTGCCAAGCTCTCCTGAGGCTATTTTATATACTCAGTTTCAGAGCAAGTGACGAAAGCAGTGTTTTTCATATCTTTAGGAGCCTTAGTGAAGCTTAAGTCCATTCTCATAGATGTAAACATATACCAATGTAAAGTATGCTTTTTCCTTTGGTTCCCATTGTTAATTTTAGATACTCTGTTTTGTAAACTACATTCTTTGAGGTGAATGAGGAAGGCGTGTGGATGCATGCCCCAGTGATGGTAGTGACTCTAGGCACAATTTCAAGGTGACTATTCTTCTGGAGACAGAGAGATGGGGCATTCATACTGAAGAGCCTCAGTGCAGTATGATCAGTTGATATCAACTTATAAGCAATAGTTTTAACAATGACTTTTCACCAAGTTGCAGGAATTTAGGTGGGGGCTGTATGAAGAGATTTATATCAGCAGTCTATTTTTCTCATACAAAATGATTACCTACCAAATGGGAGAGAATAGAAACTCTTAGTGTTGAGCTCTGGGAAGATATCTCAGTTGGTAACCATGGCTACTGTGAAGGAAGAGGACCTACTTGAATTACCAACTCCCAGAAATCAGCCTGGCATGGTCATGTCAATCAGTGACCCCAGCTTTGGAGACTCTGGCCAGAAACAGGCAGATCTTTGGAGCTCATGAGCAATCAAATCTAGCTGAACCTAAGTACTTCAGGTTCAGAGGGAGATCTTGCCACAACCAACCAACCAACCAACCAACCAAACAAACAAGGCAGATACTCTGAATCTGATACAGAAGAAAGTACAGAATATGTTTCAACTCTGGTATAGGAAAGGGCTTAGCTAACAGCACTCTGGTCGAGCAGACGTTAAGAGGAACAAATAACAATTAGGATTCCATTAAACTAAAAGGTGTCTATAAAGAAAAGGATGCCATCATTTGAGGGAAGTGGCAGCCTACAGAATAGGGAAATATCTTTGCCAGCTGTACGTGTGACAGAGGGTTGGTGTCTGGAATATACAAAGAACTTAACAAACTAAATACCAAGAAAGCAATCCAATTAAAATTTGAAGCAAGGAACTGAACAGAAAGTTCTCAACAGAAGAAATCCAAATAGAAATATCTTTTGGAAACATCCCTAGCCATCAGGGACGAACAAATTAAAACTACTTTAATATTTCATCTTACTCTAAACAAAATAAAAGGGAGAAAGAAAATACTAGTGTGGATGTAGGGAAAGAGGAACACTTACTCATCCCTTGTGGAACTCCAAACTGATGCAGCTACTCTGGAAATCAGTGTGGACATCTTCAAAAGCTATGCATAGATCTGCCATATGACCCAGGTATTCCATTCTAGGGCATCTTCCCAAGGACTCTGTGTTCTCTACAGAGATACTTGCTCATTCATGATCACTGCTGATATCTTCACAATAGACAGAAAATGGAAGTAGCCTAGATGTCTATCAACAGATTGGCAGATAGTAAAAATGTGGTATACTTACATAAGGGACTATAAAAAATGTAAATTATGTAAATAAAAATGAAATCACAAAAATTTTAAGTGAATGATGGAACTGGAAATAATCATTCTGAGTGAGGTAACCCAGGCCTAGAAAGACAAATGCTACATGTTCTCTTTCATGTGTGGGTGATAGCTCTGTATCTTTAGATATGTGTGTATATATTAGAATGCCCATAAAGGGCAGGAAACTAGTAAGGGAGCGTGGGAGGGTATCTCAAGAGAAAGGGGACAGAATACAGGTCGTATGAATAGGCAAAGAGGAATAATTGAACAGAAAGTGTTAAATGAGGTGGTGCTAGGGGAGTCAGGTAGAGCATTGGGTCAGGAGAGGGATAACTCACATTAAAGAGCTTTGAAAATGCCACGTGGAAACATTTTACTCTAAAAGCTTCCTAAAGTACATAGATGAGCACATATAAAAGACATTTAGGAACAGACCTTGGGAACGAACTCTGCAGGCAGTCCCATAACACCCAGAGGAAGATCCACTTCCAAACACTATAACATGCCCAGGATCAGCGGTAAGGAGGACATACCATCTGCCCAAACACTGGAAGTAACTGGGACCCGTGGGACCTGCACATCCAGGAACTCTGCCTGACCAGTGGCACAGGTTCCTTCTGGCCTAGGCTGGTGCACTGAGCAGACCTACAATTCTCTATGTATACCAGGTTGATCTTGAACTCACAGAGAGCTACCTACCTCTGCCTCCTGAGTGATGGAATTAAAGGCATGGGTCACCACGCCTGGCTGTAAGATAGAATCTTTAAAAATAAATAAAATATCTATGAAACACAAAAGAAAAGAAAAGAAAAGAAGTTTAAATGACAATGCCCTATCATAGGGGACATTGCCTTCCCCAAACACCATAGGCTACCAAATTAAAAGCCCAGTATTAGGTAGGGGTTGACTTTTCTCAAATATTGGTCAGTGGATGGGGTTCCATAGACTTCTGCAAACATCACAGGGCATTGGTATTGCTTTGATCATCTGTGCAAACTTAATGTTAAGACACTATTGCTGAAGATACCATATACTTAAGTCATAGGACATGGAGAAATCATGCTGGTATTGACCCAAAAAGTTTCATCTCTACTGTCATGACCACCTGGCAGGATATGTGCATTTGTACAATAGTGGCATGAATGTTATAGGAATAACCAAGAACTTTCAGATTAAATGTAAAGTCTACTTCACAAGATATCTCATATCTGAGCTACGAACTCATGATGGCTAAGTTATGGTCCTTAAGTGAGAACCTAAAACTATTTGGCTACATGACATGGTAATAAACTGCCCACTACATTCTTATCCTTATGCCCATAGATTAATAAATATCTCAACCCTCCTCAAGAGACTTCTTTACACAGTAGATAGCAGTTAACCCAGAGACTCACACTGGTCATCACGCAGAAAGTAAGGGACTGTGGAGTGATCAGAACTATACTACACCTCTCTGCAAGGATCAGGGTTCTTGTGGACTAGAGGGCAAAAACATTGGAAGGGCTAAATTAGTGGACATATACAGTGAGACAGTATTTGTCAGAGACGACAGTACTTACAGTGGCTGTGACTTCATGCATAAGGCATGTACAAGATTAAGCCAACATCTCAGCATTTGTGGAGGACAATTTTATGACATTCTACCCTTCGCTGAAGAGCTCTTGGCCATTAATGGCTGCTGGGTAGGTGGGAGGAAATCAGTTTTCTTTTGGGACGTGGTTCTTGAGAGGCTACCCATGGACATACATGTACATAGAGTGACTCATGCCCCTCATGGGCATACATGTACACAGAGTGACTCATGCCCCTCATGGGCATACATGTACACAGTGGGACTCATTCCCCTCATGGGCATACAAGTAGGGACTCATGCACCTCATGGACATAACTATGCCCATCATGTACATACATGTACATAGAATGAATTAATAAGTCTTAAGAAACAATTACCACAAGGAACATTGAACTTGGGAATGAGGCTCAAATGGTGGTAGGGATAGAGAAAGAATTGGAGGAGAGGTATTGGGGAGTGGATTTGATCGAAACTCATTTTATGTATGTATGAGATTTCCAGCTGATAAAAGGGTAATCTTCACACACACACACACACACACACACACACACACACACACACACACATTGTTGATAAGACTGTAAGTGAGAAATGAACCAAAACCATAGTGAACCTACTTACACACTTGGTTCCCCAGGATGTTGTCTGTGTACATTCTAAAGTGAGACAAATGAGCTCTGTGCACTTACCAAGATTCATTGTGTTTGTGGGGGCCAGTAAGCCAAGTGCCCCGGCTTTCTATCCAAACACCCACCTTAATGAAGCACTTCCGATGACTGAAATGGAATTTAATCAGGTTCAAAATGCTAGAAACAGAAAGAAAACACATATATTATCCTAAAGAAATGGCACGACAGGATTTGTGCCATGGGGGAAACCCTGAACATCTAGATTCCGAAGTCAGATAACAGTACACTGAGTTTAGAAATGATGGGTGGGTGGTTTGCAGCACAGGCAGTATTGTACTGGCTGGTTTTGTGTGTCAACTTGGGTTCTATACGAGAGCAGGCTGAGCAAGCCAGGGGAAGCAAGCCAGTAAGAAACATTCCTCCATGGCCTCTGCATCAGCTCCTGCTTCCTGACTTACTTGAGTACCAGTCCTGACTTCCTTGGTGATAAACAGCAATGTGGAAGTAAGCCAAATAAACCCTTTCCTCCTCAACTTGCTTCTTGGTCATGATGTTTGTGCAGGAATAGAAACCCTGACTAAGACAAATTGGTACCAGCATAGTGGGATATTTCTGTGACAACCTGACCATGTTTTGGGGAGGACTGTGGAAGGACTTTGGAACTTTGAGCTAGAAGAGCCACTGGTATTAAGAACTCTGTGGGATGTTCTGTAGGAGCTTGGAAGATCATGTTGAGAACAGTGCAGAGATGGAGGCCTGGCTTGTGAAATTTCAGAGGGAAGATTAAAGACTTATCAGGGCCATGTTGTTTTGATTGTGAAGATTCTGTGGTTCTGGTTAGCTGGGGCTGAAGTATTAGCTGTGATTAACAAGATATCAAAACTACTAAAGAGAAAACTTTGCATTACTGGGACTATTGATGCTGGTTAGCTGGAGCTAAGAAATTAGTGGTGGTTAAGAAGAGACCAGCATCATTGAGGTGACATCTTCTGGGAAGAGTTTTCTGACTGCACAAAGAGGCTGTATTCCAGAGATAGCCAAGGTTGAACCTTGTGCTGCAGCAGGACTTGGTAATGTGTACTGGTTTTGAAGGCATGAAGGGATCATGAAGAGCAGCTGAGGCTCAGCACAGTGAGAGGTCACAGAAGACCGTGGGTGAAGGTGCAGCAATTGATGGCCCAGGACTGAATGGGTCATGCAAAAGAGTTGAGGCTTGGCACCATGAAGAGAGCCTATGAGAGGCTGTTGGTAAAGTCTAGTTACAGCAAAAGACAGTGTTTTAGAGATGCCAGTACCATGAATGACCACCAAGAACAGCAGCAGCAGTGGAGTACAGTCATCTGAAGTCTAGAAGACAAGATGTGTGGTACAAAGGGCAGAGCTGGAGAGGTGACCAAAGCTCTTAGAGGAGCACAGAAGATTGTGAGTTGAATCCCAGACATTGGTTTTGCTTTTGATTGTGACTGTGACCTGATATTTCTCCCTCTTGAAGGAAAAATGTATTTTAGTGGAGCCACAGTTAAGAGACTTTGAATTTTAAAAGATATTGGACATTTAAATGGATTAAACTTTTAATATGTAAAGATTGTGGGACTTTATATCTTGGGGATGAATAAGAAAGTAAGAGTTGAGGCTTAATAGTGACATGTTTGTGTGTCAAGTTGACAAGGGGTCAATTGTACTGGCTGGTTTTGTGTGTCAATTTGACACAGGCTGGAGTTATCACAGAGAAGGGAGTTTCAGTTGGGGAAGTGCCTCCATGAGATCCAGCTATGGAGCATTTTCTCAATTAGTGATCAAG
>JADRCD010234182.1:23604-35251 GCA_019843815.1 Montemys delectorum
ATGTTTTCTCCTCAGATATTTTCATAGCCCTCTCATCACTCAGGGCACAGATCAAGCATCTCAGAAAAGAATTTAGTTGTTTCCCTTCGATAATGAGCACAAATCAATCTAAAATAGTCACTGTCTCACCCAATCTCATTTTCTTCACTGCCTTGTTGTTTGATATTTTATTTTGTGTATTTGTTTGCTTCCTTCCTGCCCTAGAATACAACAGTGAGAATGAAGATTTTGTCTTTCCTGTTGACTAGCATTGTTAGGACAATGCCTGACATGATTTCCTTTCAAACATCAATTGCATGGCTAATTGACTGCGGTGGAAGAGAGAGCCTTAAAGACAGAATATTAGCAGCCTCATTAAAAGGATCTCATATCTAATTCTATTTAATGGGAGAAAGGGCCATATCCAGCATCAGCTGTTTGGTACCAGGAGCGATGTCTAATGGAACAACTGTTTTCTAAAGAATCTTAATAGCTTTAGACTTATGATCAGGGACTGAGTGAATAGGCTCGGGAAGCTCTTCTGAGAAAGTGCTACACTGGGGACAGTGATAGGATTATGTAGAGATAAGGACAGTGGAAAGGGGCGAACTCATCTGTTCCGTTGATTGTATGAGGAAGGATTGAAGACTAGAGCAGAGAGGTAGCATTAAAACAGCAATTAGAGGCGAAATACAGGATAAAGCAAGGTAGAATTAAAATCAATTGCGCAAACAGAGATCGGTTCGTGTACATTATGATTAATGCCTCCCAGGGAACTGACAGTGTGAAGATGGAGACAAACATATCAGAGTTAAAAAGAAATCCAAGTTCTTGGATTTATTTCATGCACACCTTCTACTCAAGTTATTCACTTTAGTCCTTCAATAATTTCACCTATGAGAGTGTTGCTTAGAAATATAGACATATCATTATATAAATTAGGAAAAAAACTGGCTAAAAGGCAGTTCTTCCTGTAAAATTTCTCTCAAAATTGTGTTATTCCTTCTTATTAGAGCTCAGAATATCTTCAGAAACCTTTCTAATAATGTTGTTCAGCCTTCTTTTTCAAAGTGAAAGTAGCTTTCATGAGTTTCTTCCCAAAAATTTTCAATCAACACATGTACACAACACACAGACACACACACACACATACACACACACACACACACACACACTATGTCAATTGTAACTAGCTTTTGCCTTTAAATGTATCTGTGCTGACCATCCTCCTTGGTGTGTCAGGGGAGAAAGATCCAGCTCGGGCATAAGTTTCATGGTAGGATTTACTTGGAAATAAATCTGAAAGAGTAGTTTTGAACATAATTATCTTCTAATACCACTCCAAATAGTCTTTACTTTGTAGGGGACTGGGAAATCTTGGAGATTTCTGAAGAGATTGGTTAAAGGATCAGAGTTATATTACAAAAATATAACACTGGAAAGAGTACGAGAGATAAAGTAGAGAAATAGCCAACTAGGACAAGAACACAAGGTGGAACTCTTTTAAAGTCATTCAATGGAAGGAAATAAAAGAAAGTCATAAATGGCACAGAGGAAACAATTTCTACATAATATTTCAAACTGGAGAACCTTTACAATTTCAAGTTTGGTGGGAGAGATGTCCTTGTTTCTGGTTTTAGCAACCTGTGTGAGTATGATACAACTAAGTTAGGAATAGGAACAATGGATTGCTAGCTGTCTAGTGTCATGTGTATTTTGTGATTTTTGTGGGCAGAGATTATGATTTAGACTTCAAGCCAGACAAGTGTGAGCAGAACCCTCGTAGATCTAGACGAAGATGCATAGCCTTAGAAAATGCCACTGTGCAGGAGGCTTTAAGGGCAGGTTCAAGTGAGAGAGAATTAGTTGTATGAAAGCCATGGAAGCAGATAAATGAGACCCAACCAAGTGGGGGAGCTGGGTATTGGAAATGTATTGGAAAATGTATTGGAAGAACTTTGGTATGTTCCACTGTACTTAAGATTGTGGGGAGGAGAGGAGCAGAGAAATGGGTTGATAATTGGGAGAAGGAGGGCTGTCAATAAAAAGAAGACCATTATTTTCAGAAAATGAGAACAAGGAGACGTCAGGGGGAAAGGAAGTGGCTGAGTTACACATGGGTATGGAATCATGATGCACCACGGAATGAATGTATGCAAATGGTGCAGAGCCATGAGTCCTTGTTGCAGAGATGTTGCTGGGAAAGCTGAAGGACCAAGAAGTTTTAATTCTGAAGTTGACAGGGGCAAAAACCTCAGGGTGCCCGGAGTCTTCTTCCAGAAGCTAGACTGCTTTGTTTTCTCTGTATCTTCCTGACAGCAAGCATCCGTAGCCTTCTCCTGCAAAAGAACAATTAGTAACTATTTTAGGTCTCCTGTGAGCTATGCTCCCCAGCTACTTAACTCATAGCAACACTGCAAAACACAGCCACACATGGGCGATACCTGAACAGATGGACACAGCTTTATTCAATAAAATTGTAGTAAAAACAGATGATCAGCTGTTTTTAGTTCACCAGCTAAAGTTCTTCAACATCCATTTCCAATAAATTGATGTCCATGAGATTCATATCTGGTTATGTTGGGACAAGTTTGATCTTGATATGAGTATTTTTTTTTAAGGTTTTTTTTTTTGTCTTGTTTTACATGTAGGAATGTTTATACGGCTATGCATTATGCTCAGGCAGTACCTGAGGAGGCCAAAAGGGGGATCGGATTCCCCTAGATTAGAGTCAGAGACAGTCATGAGCCACACTGTGTGATGCTGGGAATTGAACACCAGTTCTTTGGAAGAGCATCCAGTGCTTTTAAATTCTGATCCATCTCTTCGGTTTTGATACAAGTATCAATTAATTATAAATCACAGGGCTTGGGCATATTTGTCTAGGTAAAACTACTTTTAGATTTTAATTTTAGATTTTGCTTTTTATGAGACCCAGTGACCTTTGAACTCCAAAGAAAGAATGATGGAATTGTTAAACTTTTGACTTTTTGAGTTTTTGAGGCAAAGATCTGTATAGGTAGCTGTGTAGTCTCAGAACTTTTGAAGTTCCTTAGGCTCTGGCAGCCAAATGAATAATGGCTCCCTTGTTTCCCTTTGTAGTCTTGATTTTAATGGATTAATCAACATGGTAACAAACAGACAGTCTTAGTTCAGATTTTATTGCTGTGAAGAGACACCACGACCAAGGAGACTCTTATAAAGAAAAGCATTTTATTGAGGCTGGCTCACAGGTTCAGAAGTTCAGTCCGTTACCATCATGGGAGGAAGTGTGGCAATATGCAGGCAGACATGGAGCTGGAGGAGCTGAGAGTTCTACGTCTTGATCCAAAGGCAGGTAGGAGGAGACTGTGATCCACACGGGGCAGAGCTTGAGCATAAGTAACCTCAAAGCCCACCTCCACAGTGTTGCACTTCCTCTAACAAGGCCACACCTACGCCAACAAGGCTACACCTCCTAGAATCTTTGGGAGCATGCCTATTCACACCACCACACACATCAAGGTCACTGATGATCTGTTTAAGTTTTAAGTTAAAATACATGGCTTAACCAATATAATTTGTTTGCCTATTACTAATCACTATAATTAAATCAGGCTTCATAAAATGGATTACTGTAATTGTTTTCTGACCAATGTTTCCTGTGCGCTTTATTCCTTGGCTGGTAAACAGGTAATGTGCACTCATTCACTTATTCACTGAAATCTTATTGAGGATATGGCCTATCAGAGTCTCTAGAAGAACAAGAGACTCAAACGTAGAGATACACAGATAGCCATCCTTAATCAGCACTCAGGAGGCAGAGTGAGGCAGATCTCTGTGAGTTCAAGGCCAGAGTTTGGTCTACAGAGTTCCAGGACAGCCAGTGCTACACAAAAGATCTTTCTCAAAACAAAAAAATCCAAGAGTGGGCAACATAGAAATACACAGGTGGTAGACAGAAAGGAGAGGGGGAGGGAGGGGAGAAGGAAGGGAAGTGGAGGGAAAGACTGACCAAAGAAAGTATACAGCATTGGATTGGAAAGGAACATTTTGTTTCCCATCAAGATTCAGAGGATAGATCATCCAAATCCAGAAAAGGTGTCAAAAGCCAAACTGCCAAAACACTCAGCAGCAGGTACCTGCTATGAGAATTTAGAAAGATGTGGGCCGGTGCCCTTTCCATATTTGGCTTAAATCAAGAATCAATCCTGAACCAT
Organism: Montemys delectorum; assembly: GCA_019843815.1. Taxonomy (NCBI): domain Eukaryota; kingdom Metazoa; phylum Chordata; class Mammalia; order Rodentia; family Muridae; genus Montemys; species Montemys delectorum. Next base: position 27,783 of record JADRCD010234182.1, read on the forward strand.
TAGTGTCCTATGTTTTCTCTCCTTGGATCTTTAAGAAGAAGTGTTCTTGGGCTAAGGATGTAATTCAGTAGGTAGAATACTTGCCTAGCTTGATAAAGCCCGGAGCATGTTCCCCAGCCCTACACAGAGAGCTCCCACCACCAACCCAAGCCAAAAAGACAAAAGAAAGAAAAAAGAGAGAAAAGAAGGAAGGAAGGAAGGAAGGAAGGAAGGAAGGAAGGAAAGAAGAAAGAAAAAGGAAGGAAGGAAGGAAGGAAGGAAGGAAGGAAGGAAGGAAGAAAGAAAGAAAGAAAAGAAAGGAAGGAAGAAAGGGGGAAAGGGGAAATAGTATTGTTCAGAACAGAAGGTTTAAAATTGCCCCCAATCCTCAAATTCCTATGCTCCAAAACCCAAGGCCACAAATGAAGTTCAGAAGTTCAGTCCACTGTCACTATGGCAGGAAGCATGACAGCATGCAGGCAGACGTGGTGATGGAGGAGCCTGGAGTTCTACATCTGGATCCTTAGGCAGGAGGAGTCTATCTTCCATAAGCAGCCAGGAGGAATGTGTCTCTTCTGCACTCTGCAAAGCCTGAGCATAGGAAGCCTCAAAGCCCACCTACGCATTCACATACTTCCTTTAACACAGCCACACCTCCTGCCTGATAGTGCCACTCCCTGTGGCCAAGCATTTCAAACTACTACATTAAGGCTTTGCCCCAGCCTTTGGCACCATAGGGAGGTGTAAGCCTTTCAGACATGGAGATAAATGGAAGGAAGTTTTGTCACGGAGGCCGTACCCTGGAGAAGGAGATTTGGGAATCACAGCTCCTTCTTTTCCCTCTACTTTTGCTCTCATCTATCACGCCACGAGCAAGCTTCTCTCATCACATACTGCCCACTGTGATGTACTGGATCCATCATGGACCTACAGCAAGGGAGCAACCGTGAAGTGAACTGAAACGTCTCAAGCTGTGAACCTTTTTAAAAAGACCTTTCCCCCTTGAAGTTTGTTATAGAAAACTGTCCAAAGCAAAAAGCTGAATCAGCTTTTCTCTGTGTTCTAAAGGGTCTAATGCTAAATCTGAACTGGAATGTTTCATGAAGGATTGCTCTTCACTTTGTTGTCTTTAACTTTGTCTCTGTATTTGTAATGCCCCTTCATCATCTACTTGGAGGTTAATATACGTGAGACTGACGTGGGATGGATAGGAAGCATGGTTCTAGTTCTATCAATGTCCTAGTTAAGAGTTTCTGTTGCTGCGATGGCACGCCAAGACCAAAGCAACACGGAGAGGAAAAGGTCTATTTGCATTACATTCCGTATTGCTGTTCATCATAGAAGGAAGTCAGGACAAGAACTCAAACAGGGCAGGAACCCAGAGGCAGGAGCTGATGCAGAGGCCATGGAGGATGCTGCTTACTGGCTTGCTCCCCATGACCTGTTCAGCCTAGTTTTTTTTAGAACCTAGGGCCACCAGCCCAGAAATGGCACCACCCATGTTGGCTGGACCTTCCCACGTCAATCACTGATTAAGACAATGCCAGATCGTATGAGTGTATTTCCTCAATGGAGGTTCCCTTCTCCCAGAAGCTTGTGTCAAGTTGACATAAGAGTAGCCAGCACACCCAATTTCAGAAAGAAAAAAAAAAAAGGAGTGCTTGTTTTCCCACAACCTCATCCCCCTGCGGCCCCCCCACCCCTCGAGTTAGCTTAGATAGGCGTGAGCAGTCTTAGTGCTCAGACCTTAGGGAATCAATTGTCCATAGGTGCTAGGCTGTAGCCAACATGAGTCCTTAACTTTCCCTTCTCATCCTTGTAGCACTTTGTCAATGAGTATGTAAAACTATTATTTTAATGAGTTGGTTACTTGAGACTTTGGTAATCTTTCCTTCGGATCCCAACACTGGTAACTTGGAATTTTCTCGAAGTTCTTTTTATTCATCTTTATTTTCTCTGTTTTCCAACAAGATAGATATCTTTATCCTTAGATGAGCGGCCGATAATGTGATGTATTTGATTAAATGACCGGCATCCCTCAGTAGAGGCTGGGTGACACCCAGGCTCCCAGTGATTACTTGCCTGCCGGTCCCTGGAGCCAGTGCTCTTTCCCCCGTTCCCACCTCTTTGCTTCCTGCAGTGTCTCGTGAACACTTCGAATCACATCTGCCAGCTTGCCACCTATCTTTAGATTTCCAACAGACTCCTTCCTTCTGGCAAGATTCAGATAAGCCTCTCACAAACTCTTCTAAAAATATAGATCATATATGGTTATCACACTTGACTCCAGAGATGTTTTTGGAAATGAATGTATTTGTCTGTTTTTTCTAATGATCTTCCCCCCTCCCCCGAAAAAAAAAAAAACCCAAATCCCTTTCTTCTTCTCTCCTCCTCTGCTCTGGAAGGAAAGGAACCTGCAAGAGGTCAGGGATATAAATGGCACACTGGATTGGAGCCATGTTCTCTAGCACTCTTCTGCCTTTCCACTCCCTTGGCACCTCGTTTGTGCCTTTCTTTCTGTCACTGGAATAAGGAGGTGGAGGCTGGATGGGTTTTTAGGCATTGCTTGTTTTGGAAGGCTATGAAGAAGAGGTGATGGCCCACCTTGGATGCGGCCTCATGGTAAGGGGCCGGAAAGCGTCCTTGAGGCTTCTGTGCAGCTTAAATGTATTGTGTCAGAGTGAGAAACAAACCAGCACACAGTCAAGAGAGCGCTTGCCTGAAATGCTCAGTAGGATTTGAGCATGGCAGCTGGCTAAGAAATGGGGCTTAGGATGTAAGCCATATGTCTTCAGTGATGCTTTAAAAACACATTGCACTTCCTGGACATTAAGTTATGGTTGATTTGCTTGCTATAAAAGACTCATTCTGTCCTACAATTTTATGCTTTCTATTCTGAATTTCTAATTTCTATTATAAGACGGTAAGGCAAGCTTGCCACAGTTCCAACAGTGCCTGCCTGTGTTCGAGGATGATTTTACGGTTTGCTATGCTGGCTTTGCTATAAGCCCTCAGAGTGATAAAGGCTGACTTTTTTTTTTTAATTTCTTAAATCTTTTCATTAGTTCTATTTGCCCACTTTTCTTTCCTCTTTTTAAATTACAAAGATAAAATTTATTACTTATAAATTTTACCTTCATGCTCAATTTCTGTCAAAATTATACTTTCACCTTTCTTCTAGTGCCTCTTCAATCTATCTTCATCACATAAGTTCCTCTCTGATTCCTTAATGGGCCAGCTGTTATATCTGAAATTGTTTTGTCTTCAAGATAATCATTCAATATACATACCTAAGATTTTTTGTAGAAAATATTCATAATTTTAATTTTTTTACTTTTAAATCTTCAAAGTTAAGAGTCTTTCTGGAGATAAAGAAAAACAAAAGCAAACTATAATAGTCCTATCCACTAACTGTCCTACAATGGTAGAAATGTTTTATAATTGTGCTGCCTAATATAATAAGCACCAGCTGTTGTGATAGTTGAGAATTTGGATGATGACCAATGAAATTGGAGAACTAAATGTTTAATTTAAATTGAGTTGGTGGTGTTGGCCCATGCTGGTAGGAGATTCTGAAAAGATAGAGTCAGGAGGATCATGAGTTCAAGGCTAAGTTCAACTACAACTTAAGGACAGAAGATGTAGCTCAATAGATACAGGCACTGGCTATCAAGCCTGATGACTGGATTCAATTCCTGGCATCTGCATAGCGGTGAAATTTAGATTTCCACATGTGCCATGCTGTGGCACTCATACCCCTCCACACACAGAGATGCAATAAATAATTAAATAAAAATGTAAATTAAAATAAATTTAAATCATCACCTAGATCTAATAGCTTATTGGGCAGTACTGGCTAGAGCATACTTTCTGAGTTAGGACTTAGTATATGTCTCCCATCTCCTCTTTCACTTTTAAATAGCATAGCAAAAAAATAGTAACATTTCACTAACCCACTCCCAGCCTGCGGAGACAAGGAAAGCCACAGTCTAAGGTTAGTTGAGATTGAAGGTTCTAGCTTACAAGATGAAGGTCAGGTCTACAATGATTCTCGTGTTTTCTCCAGATCCCCAGGAACATTCAGCTTCAATTGAATTGAAAAGCATGAATAACTTCATTTCAAAAATGAGCGATACATCATGGTTTCAATTTTTGTAGCAGACCAGCGAATATTTCACTCCTGGGCAGGAGGCTGTGAAAAGAACACCAGCGTAGTCTTAGAAGATTGTTGCTCCCTTTACACCTAACCCGTCTAGTCGTGTGGTCTCGGCTCGCTTACTCTCCTTATCCTGAGCATGGGGATAATGATCTTTGTTGCACTTGAATTAAAAGCTTCTCAAAATATTAAGTGCTAAATAAATACCATTAGCTTTCTAGTTACATTAAATAAATTACTCTCATTGTAAGGGTTCATGGCTTTTGGATTTTGTTGGTTATAGGGAGAACCAGGTTTTTAAAATTTCAAGTTATTTTAGACAAATGTAATAAGCGTGAAGTTCTAGGAAAAAGAATAAAAAGATGTTTTTAGATTCGGCACATGTAAGATTTTTGTCATATTGTGGAAAGTATTTCCTTAACCATAGACCACTGACAGTTTGTGGATTAGTCATCCCCAGAAGAGACGTTGAGCAGCACCAATCTAAGTGGACCAGTTGCACAGTTAAGAACATGTTTCATACTACTAACAGGAACTCATCCACTATATTTAAGCCATCACAGTAATTATCCAGCCCTGATGAAAGAATTATAGATGAATTAATATTTTCATCATTTCTTTAAAAATTGACTTTTACTGAACTAAGAGTTCTTCTCTCTCTCTCTCTCTCTCTCTCTCTCTCTCTCTCTCTCTCTGTCTGTCTTTATCTGTCTCTGTTTCTCTCGCTTTCTGTCACTCTCTCACCCTCTGTCTTTTTCTCACATTCATCTTTGGTTTCTATTTCAGTGACGGAAAGGATTGAACCAATGTGAACCCAGAATCCCCACCACTCCCTCCCAGTCCTGTAGATTGGATTCAGAACCTCGTGTATATTAGGGCAGAACTTCACCACAGAATAGCCCCAGGATCATAGAATCATAATGATATATGTGGAATTTGTCATAGAAGTAGAAAACGCATATCCCTACAAAAAAGTGAAAAGCTGGGAAATCAATAGATAATATAGCCACTAGAGTAGCCTACCTCCTTACTGTTCATTTAAAACACACAAACACACGATCTGTAGTAATGTGCTTATTTATGCAGATTTTAATACTTTGCATTAAACACTGCTTCTGTTGGTGTCTTAAAATCCATCTTCTATCTGAGCTGTATACTTCTTCTAAATGTAAGTAAATACTTTCATGATTACAATTCACAGATGCTCAAAAAGCTTATATTTTCACTGATTACAATAGAGGAAGAGAAGGAGATATAATTTTCCCTCAGCTTATCGATTTCTTGCCTAAAACAGCGCTGATGGTCAAACTATATAAATCTCGCATTTTAATCAACCTTTACGAATTGGATCCAGGCAGAGAAAATGATGCATGTGTTTGACTGAAGTTTTTTTTTTTTTCTTTCTATCAGTAACTCACACTATTAGATATATTTTCTAGCTTCTTGTTTCAGTTTGGGTTCTGTCGCTGAAATAAAACACTGTGACCAAAAGCAACTTGGAGACAAAGGGTTTATTTTGCTCAATTTGTAATCCATCATCGAGGGAAATCAAGGCAGGAACTCAAAGCAGGGACCTGGAGCCAGGAATTGAAACAGAGGCTTTGGAGCAAAGCTGTTTCCTGGCTCACTCCTCATGCTTTGCTCACTCTGCCTTTTTCTATAACCCAGGACCACCTCACTGGAGTGCTGTGGAGGCAGAAATATTTCTTGATCTATTTAAAGAAGTGTAACTTATAGAATGTTCCTACATCTCTGAAGTGATGTATCTCTATGAATTTATATTGCATAGCCATGCCATATACTAGTATTTAGTCAGCAAGGGATCACATCACATGTACAGTGGCTTGCTCCTCATGGCTTGCTTAGTCTGCCTTTTTCTATAACCCAGGGCCACCTCCCAAGGGTTGGTATAGCCTACATTATGCTGGACCCTATCACATTAGTCATCAATTAATAAAATGCTCGACAAACTTGCCTATAGCCAAATCTGGTGGAGGTGTTTTCTCAATTGCAGTACCCTTTCCCAGATGGTCCTAGCTTGTGTCAGGTTGATGAAAATCTAACCACCCTCTCCTCCTCATCTAGGCCTCCTTGCATTCAGGGCATAAAGCATGGTGGCTTTTTGTGCTGGTTCAACTCTTTCAGTTCACTGCAAAGGCAAACTTCCAGAGCTAATTAAGCTCACTCAGGAGCTAGAATTAGATAAATGTTGGCATTATAATGTTTTAAGCAAGTGTAGGCCATTATTTGGAAGGTACAATGCCTGATTTGTTGAGTTGTTACAATATATTTGGTAAACAGTGAATCTAGAAGTCGGATGTACTATATGGCAGCTATAGCCACCAGTCCTGTAAACACTTTTCAATTTATTTACCTAAGTCTTTTTGCATATTATTATTCATTTACCCTTCTACTTTTGTGGCAGAGTGTGGTACTGGATTATCCCGTGGGCCAAACTGCCACCGTCTTCAGGAGTCCCTGTGAGCCTGCTGGACAAAGACCTTCACAGCTGGGCTTGATGACTGTTGCCATTCCCTCTTGGAAGGAGAGGATGGGGACTGTCACGGGAGCCTCACTTGAGTATCCAGCCACCCTTCCTATCCAGTAAAGTGCAGTTTTCACTAATTGTCCATGGCCTCAGGGTCTCTGGGAGGAGCTAGAGCACACAGATGAGGAAGGGTGAGAGGGAGTGGGTACCATCGATGCAACCACCCGAACGCCACTCTCTCTGCAGGGTGAAGGCTTTGAGAGTGGTTAATGTAAGGTAATTCACCACCCTGCCCATCACTCATTTTGCACATAAGCCTGATAAACTCATTGGTTCCCCCCCCCCCAACATGGACTTTGATGCAGTGAATTTTGATGAAATTGTACCTCTGTTTGTCACCGAGACCTTAGGAGGAAGGGTAGACATTATAATCTACATCTCCCCCAGAGGAAAACATTTTAACAACATGGAGGTAGCCAGTGGGATCCCAGAACCTTACTATGCCTCCAGTTCATTCTGCCTAAGCATGCAGCCACATGGATTAGTCACATTTCTCAGCTTCCCATGCAGCGAGGCATGACGAAATCTAGGACAATTGCATTAAGCTGAAATGATGTAACCTCTTAAAATATGCTTGCGCTGGAATTCTTCCTGTCCTGCCTGGCTGGAGACATAACCAAAGCAACCATTCTTGGATAACCTCAGGGAACAGATAAACTGGCCTGCCCTGGAATGCTGTGGTGACAGAAATATTCCTTGATCTATTTAAAGAAATGTAACTTATAGAATGTTCCTACATCTCTGAAGTGATACATCTCTATGAATTTATATTGCATAGCCATAAGC
>JADRCD010234184.1:4749-15099 GCA_019843815.1 Montemys delectorum
TAGATAGATAGATAGATAGATAGATAGATAGATAGATAGATAGATAGATAGATATCTGGATGGATGGATGGATGGATGGATGGATGGACAGGTAGGTAGATGGATGGATGGATAGATAGATAAATAGATAGATAGATAGATGGATAGAACTTATGGCAATTATATGCTATTGTGCATTGTATAAGTGATTTAAGGCAATATCTTATATAGCCAACAGGCTTCAATTTTATGTATCTGATCATAACTTTGAACTTCTAATCCTCCTACCTGTGCTGGGATTACAGATGCATGTCACAGTGGCTGGTTTTTATAATTTTTAACAAGGCAGCATGTTTTTGGCAGCTTGTTTTTCTTTGTGAAAGCTAGATGCTATTTTTAAGCCATTAATAGTACTAGTTATCATTCAGATTCATAATTGAAGCAATTAATAACTTTAACCTGTTTTGTTGTTTTTATGAGTATATTCCAAAGCTCCTGAAGTTTTAAAGTTTATTTGGAAATTCACGCATTTGATGGAGAGTGGATGACTAAAGAAATAAAACTGAGCTACTATCTCAAGGTGTCTTGTGGATTTCCTGTCCCTGTTCTTTCTGAAGCTCATTGGTTTCTAGTTTCTATGATATGCACACGAATGCCTTTTGATATAGGCTTAACATTTATGAACACAGGGCCACATATCATTTGCTAGGCAGTGTGCTCGGTGCAAAGGCGCAAGCCACGCTTCTAGAATCCAACCGTGAGCCCTAGGAGAAGCTGTGACATTGATTTTTCAGATAAACAGCGCCAGTGTCTCAGAAGCCAACTCATTCATACGTCAGTTGGTATCACAGACAGAAGTCCAGTCACCTGACCTCAAGTCCTATGCACCTTCCTATGAAGTTAATTTCTACAGGGAAAGCCTTGAAAACATTACCCTGTACACATTTCCCAATTGCTGGAAGACCCAGGCTGGTACTTGAAAGGGATATTCTGTTACAGACACATTAGAGGGAGGTGATGAAGTGTTCTGGTTCCTGCCCTCAGGCTTTGGAGCCACGCCAGTGTGCGCGTGCACTGCCGGATCCTTGGCTGTAATGTCATGACTCTGAGTCAAGTTTTATTTTGGTTTTGAGTTCTGTGTTCGTCAGTCTCCTTATCTAGCACACCAACATGGTTTGAGGATATGTTTTAAAGGGTGCTGGCAAAATTGGAACACTGTGCTGAAGGGAAAACATTTACCTAATATTTCCAGAACGTATAGATTCTTGGTAGTTGTTCATAGTAGCATGGGTACGAATGAAGGCAGAAGACGGGCGCATGAAGGTGCTTGTTACTGTGTTGAGGGACAAGTATAGACTCTGTTATGATGCAGGTCAATCATACTGAAGCCCCTGAATGGCACCAGCAGTTTTATGTGTTACTGTATAAAAGCATGTTTAGCTTTATTTGATTTCAATTCATTTTATGTTATCCTATGTGTGTATTTTCCCTGAATATTTGTATGCCCATCAGGTCCCCTGGAAGTGGGGTTGTGGCTAGTTGTGACACACTATGTTACTGCTGGGAGCTGAGCCTTAGTTCTCTGCAAGAATAATTAGTGCTCTTAACTGATGATAAGCTGTATCTCTAGCTCCGAGTGTGATGTTTTGAAACAATCTTATAAAATTCGGAACCAGATGAGATCATTTCCCTATCATGTCCATATATTGATGACTCTTACTATAAGATGATAATGGCATGAGTGAGCTTTTGATGGTTAAAACTGTGGAGAAAAAGAATTATAAACCAGGCCTGATAGCACAGGACTCTAATCCTAACAATTTAGGAGGCTGAATGAACAGGACAGTGAACCCAGCCTGGACTACATGGTGAGTTCAAGTTCAGTCCAACATAGTGAGATCTAGGGAAATGAATTAGTGAAGGAGTGCCTGTCTGTTTTGTGCGAGGTCCTGGATCCAGTTGTCAGTCCTTAGAATAGTAATTGTTACACAGTCTTTGAGTCATGACTTTTTTATTCAACCAACTTATAGGACAGCTGTTTGTATTTTTAAAAAATGTCATTGGTCTCTAATTTACAAATAGATAGGATCTATCTCCAGTTAACATATGTGTATACAAATATATACATTTTAGTAAAGATTGATTATAATACATGAAAAGTTTTCAAACTAATGGCATAACTGTAGAATTTCAGCGTTTTTTTTTTTTCCTGTACCGATTTCAAAATACTTTTTCATATTTCTTGGTAAAAAAAAAAAAAACACTGACAAATTTAAAGTGGTAGCCTTGAATATTTGTCTATGTAGACAAAATAGGAATTTTGTACAAAATATGAATTGTACAAAAATATGAGTTTCCAAATCTAATCTTTTATGAGAGTGAAATAGATAAATATAGGAATGACTCATCGTTGTAGTATAGCATTTCTGTTGTTGCGGACTGACTTTTAAAGATGATCGAGATATATGGTTAAATGGATTCCAAAAAGGGAAATTTGTATTTGTAAGGATAAAGAAGTAATGCATGTGTTCTGTTCATATCTGCCCTAATTTATACAACCATCGCTCTCTTAATTAATGGTCAGCTTTTCAGACTAAGCATTGAATTTTAATGCTGTAACCTTCAAAGCCAAAGTATATGATGCATCTTGTATCGAAACATCCCAGTTCAAACTGTAATCTCATTTTTATCTCCACTCAGATGATGACCCATGCTTGGAATAATTATAAACGCTATGCGTGGGGCTTGAATGAACTGAAACCTATATCAAAAGAAGGCCACTCGAGCAGTTTGTTTGGTGAGTACGATGGGCTTCAGTTTAAGGGTTTGGTTTGGTTTTGCATTTGCTTTTGCTTTTGGGTTTTGAGGCAAGGTTTTATTCTGTAGCCCTTGGTGGCTTAAAATTGAGCACATAGCCCTGGCTGTCCTTGAGCTCATGGCATTGCTCCTGACTTAAACTTCTACAGTACGTACTTTTGTATTGCTATAAAGAGTTACTATGACCAAGACAATTTATAGAATAAAGAATATAATGGGGGCTTATAGTTTTAGAAGGTGAGTCCATGACCATCATGGTGGGGAGCACGGCATCAGGCAGGCAGGCAGGCATGACACTAGAGCAGTAGCCGAGAACATACATTCTTATCGACAAATAGGTGGCAGAGAAAGACTTAACTAGTAATAGCATGGCTTTGGAAACCTCAGAGCCCACCCCAGTGACAGACAAACCTCATAATCCACCGAGTTCCACCAACTGGGGTCCATGTACTGTATATGAGTTAATGGGGGCTCAGTCTCATTCAAATTATCACACCTTCCCAGAGATTATAGTTGTGAACTACCACTACTGGATTTTTATTGACAGAGTCTATTTCTCTGAGTTCCCTAAACTTATTGACGGTTAAAAAGCTTTCGAGGTTCTGTGATTCTCCAGGATCTCCATGTTCCTAGGAAACTTGAACCCATGCACTATGGGAAAAAAATTGTATGTAATTTATCTTTTAGAATCAACACCAACGCTGTGTCAGAGAGACCTGTATAACTGATGTCCAGGGCTGACTTCCAGGGATGGAGCGCCCCAGCAGGGACCTCATAGGTCCCTGGTGATTCTTGTAGAAATGTGTTTAGTTACCAGCATTAAAGGCTTCCTGTTGTGTAAAAGCTTTTTCTTATTAATAAGCTGGCTGGGGCAGCGGGCTCTGGTGACCCCCTCTGTAACTCAGTTTTGGGGTGTAGCTTTTTTGCTGTTTGTTCTGTGGATGAGGCCAGCTGTTTGAGCTTCCACTTATCTGCTCTTTGCTGTATTGGGCTTAGTCCTCACAGCAACACTCTGTGCTTGGTCCACTGAGTACTAATCACGTTCCTACTGTGGAAAGAAGGAAAGCAACCGAAATGTTTGATGGATTCCCTGGTGCCAAGACCTCCTCAGGGCTCCTCCTACTGGGCTTGATTTCTTTCCAGCTCTCAAAATTTTAACTATAAGCTGTAAGTAATGGGGTTCTGGAAAAGAAGTATTCAGTGACTGTTGACCTCACCAACATGCCTTTCCGTACCATGTTAAATGATACTAGTTCTTATAACAAATAACAATGTCTGGTGACATGGAGTAAATATCAGAAAGCGCCACTTAGCAACGTGTCATTTAATCTCATTTTTATGTACAAAAAAAAAAAAAAGCCATAGGGAAGAACATTCTCAGAATTATAGACTTCAGCATTACTGACCTTAGACTGCATGTTCCTGATCCTGGCACCCCACTTTTCTGTCTCCTTAGGACTTTTTATAAATTTAGCTCCGGTTCCGACACAGCTGCTAAGGGGTGTAATCCAAGTCTTTGCAAGAATTGATTGTCTAGTGCAGCCACATGTGTGTGCAATGTGTGTTGTGTAAACTGAATTGTCAAAGCATGAGGTGGTTCAGTGGACACATGGCGGTCTAGGAGTGGTTGGGGGTCTCAGGAACGGAGAAGGGCATTGCAGGCAAGAGCGAGTGGAAGAGGCTATTTGGATGATTCAGTTCAGAGACAGGGAGCTTAAGCGGGGAGTGCCTGCAGCAGAAGTGACTTCAGACATTGCTACGCTAGTGTCTCAGGACTCAGTGACCAGGTTCCATGAAAGAGGAGAGGTGCAAGTTGAAGAGAGAAACTGAAAGTTCATGGCAAGTCGGAGGTCATTACCTTTTTAACGTTTACTATTATAGCATTTAAAAAACCTGACTCTGGGCTGGATAGATGGCTCAGCTCTTGGACAGGACCTAGGTTTGATTCCCAGCACCTACATGGTTGGGAATTACAATTGTCTCTAACTCCTTTTGGCCTCCACAACCACTGCACACATGTGATTCACAGACACACATGAAGACAAAACAGCTACACACACAAAATAAATAAATCTTTTTTTTTTTTTTTTTAAAAATGACCTCATTTTTACTTTTGTCTTTGTGATGGTTAATCGGATAACTCAGTTATATGTTAGTTGCCATAATCATCGTTGAATAGATTTCTTGGTTCTCTGCTAATAAATCAATGGTTTTAATAATGAAACTTTAAAAACATATCAAGTCTTTTTGGTTTTACAGTTTCTACTGGATTTATTAGTAAAAAAGAAAACAAAACACTTTTTATAACCAAGATACGTACTATTTTTTTTACCCCAAAATGGCTTTAAATATTAATATAGCAGAGTGAACTGTTAATAATCCAATGGTATCAACCTGCGTTTTCAAATTAGAATAGACTATGGTGGATTTTCTTGTATAATAAAATCAACACTTGGGACTTACTGCAAAAATTAAAACGTCTTGGTTTTGAAGGTGAGGAAAACTTTTAATTGGCTTCTTTAGACACATGTGAGCCATCTTTGTCTGGAAGAAGAATGTCAACCTGTGTATTCTTTCAGCGAATCATAGAAGAAAGGAAGAATGTATCTGCCTTCACCCTGGTTTTTGGCAGTGGTTACTTGTTTATTTATTTATTTGTTTGTTTGTTTATTTGCAATGGCTTATTGGTCCCTAAGAGCAGCCTATCGAAGGGAAGGTAGTCCGTTCTGTGAGCCTCCTTTTTGCCAGGCATTAGCATCTGAGGAGCCCTTCAACACCAATGTATCTTTCTCCTGGCTGTTTCTTTCCAGTTACTTGAAACTTACCTGTTTGCCAGGAAAAGGAAAATGGGCTCCCCCCTTAGCCTAATATGATGCTACCACACATGAGAAGTGACCCCAGGATCTTCTCTCAGTGCCACTTTAAAGAAGAAAGCAGAGCTAGCATTTTGACAGAATTGCTCCTCAAAGAGAACCATTTATGTCTGATCAGTTATATTAAGTATAAAGATAAAATATAACAAAAAGGTTCTTAATGACTGAGGAATTAGAGATCAATGATCACATGAAACTTGCCACGGGACCGGCCAGTCTGGGCCTCCCTCAACCTTCGGGAGGAATGGGGCCCTAGTCAGGTGGACAAGGCGTTGGTGAAGAAATGATGGCAGAGACGACACATGGAAGTACAGGATCTGAATGTATTCTTAAAAATGGTATCAGACTTTTACAGTCATTGCAAAAGAGAAAGAGAAATCTGGCAGCTCAGAAGTCAAGGTACATCTGAGGTTACCTGAAACACACAGGGTCTAAAGCAGCCACCTCTTCTGGACAGGTGCTGCACCCTCCCCCAACCCCCGGCCCCAAGCGCTCTGGGCCCGGGGGGCTGCAGACTGCATGAATCTAAGTCCTAGTCCTTCTAAGTTCTAGTTCTAGTCAGAGTGCCAACCCTGCACAAAGTGAAAACCAGGCTTGTATGGTATACAGAAAACAGGTCAAATGACAAAAGTCACATAGGCAGGTGACATCACATCAAGGTCGGTAAGATCAGGTATCCAGGTGTGAAGGGGAAGAGCAGTGGTACCCTCCCCACTGGGGCTATTTTGGTATTCCTATGCTAATTCTCCGGGTCTGCTGGAGGCAAGCACATGGAAGTTCCAATCTAACAGTTCCTGCCCTTCGATTACTCTCTAGTATGTAAAACAGTTCTGTCTTCTGTGGGACTGCCCTAAGAAATGTGCTTGACCTCTGTTGCTAACTCTGAGGACAACCTGTCTGATAAGGCAGATTCCTTGAGAGAAATTCCAAGCTAAGGACAGGTTGGAATTAAATTAGGATATATTGGAACGTTGTGCTGGCCAGGAGACAATACCTAATCTTAAATTTAGCCATTTATGAATCATTTCTTGGGGTACTTTTTATGCCTAAATAAGAGGGCGTGTTGACGATTGGAAAGACTAATCTGGAATACATCTGATAACGAGATGCCAACGACTGTCTGAATACCCAGGAGGCACAAACTCCCTTTGAAATAATAACGCCTCTTGTCCTTACCCCCATATTGTAGATTTTACTGGGGTAGACGAGTGGGCGTGGTAGAAACTGTTATCATGTTTCCAAATGTGACCTGGAAGCATTCCCTCTAGTGTTTTTCTTGACTCCATAGTTTTGTCTCAAAAATAAATCCTGTATTTTTTTAGTATACTGGATGAGAATAAATTGTGACACTAAAACTTTTCTAACTTTCATATCCTTATCATTACGTAAGATTTAAATTTACTGTTTTAGAAAATAGAATATTTTAATATTCCATTACTTCTAGTTTCCTAAAGATAATTTCTCCACTTATTAGTTGAACAGTGTGTGCATTGAAGTGTGTTCCGTTTCTATTTATGGATCTGCACTGACTAAATGTATTAACCAGTCACTGAATCCACTACTCCAGTCATACGGGGCATAGTATAGAATAAACAACCCATAATGTCTCTCTTCCAAGGAGGTGTGTAGACCAAAGGATGGCAGGGAGCGATGCATGCCTGAGAAATGTAGAAGCTCCACGCAGTGGGAGCTCAGACAGAATAAATAGAACCTGGGCTGGCTAGGCAAGAGAAGGAGTTGGGATGAGTCATACATACTCTTGTAAACAGTGGGGATTTCATGTCAAAATACAAAGCTCTTCCTACTTACCCATCTTTTGTTTTTCTGGATTTTAGTCACCTGTGGCCATCTGCAGTCTAAAATGATATTGACGAAGAGTCTAAAAATAATCCTTATGCACTAAATGGTACACAATCCTGAGTAATAGCCTGGGACTATAGTCACTTTCTACCCTGTCCTGCCTCTCATCCCAGCATCCACATGATGTGTTACCGATCCTGTTAGTCACTGGGTACCCATTTTGCTCCCATACCTCTTGATGTTTCATTTCTTGTATCCGAGTCATTTTTCCCCCCACTGGTTTGGAAGTGAAAGAGGACCATGCTGAGAATTTGGGGGTGCCAAAGAGGAGCCAAAAATATTTCTTGTAACAGTGAAAGTACTTGATATTCAACTTACCATGGAAAAAAAGGCGAGGGGTGGAGTGTGTGGGGGGGGTAGGATCACAAACTAAGGTCGCTCAGAGCTACAGTCAAATGAATTTTCTGTCCATGGAACTAGAAAGAAGGAAAAAGAGATCTGCGTTGGTTTTGTAGTCCCACATCAAACTGCAAAAGTTAGGACCACAGTGCTTAAGTGTTAAGATGGGAAAGGCATTAAATGTATTTATGCTTCGAAAAACGGTGGTATATATGAGGTTCAGTGCTATCTGCCGTTGCAGGCATCTCCTAGGGTCCTTGGAACATATTGCCTACAGATAAAGGGTGACTACTGCAATGATTTAAAAAAGAGCTGGCATGGTGATAATTCTACATTTAGCAAATTTCACACAGGCACACTCCAGTGCAGCTACACAAAAACTAATGACAACTGCCCCTTTGCTTCAGGCTTATTCTTTCTTTTCTTGTTGGAGAATGCAGTCACAAATGAAGTTTCCAAGAGGTTTAGTTTTTACAACTTGGGGCAAATGTTAAAGATTAGTGTTCATAGCCTGTAACCCGTGAGGAAAAAAAATGGTTCGGTGTGGTGTATTTTTATATTTTTTTTTGGAAGAAAATAATACTCTATTCAGTATTACTGTCCACTAATACGTTGAGGACTACCCTAAGTTTTTTCTAGGTGTGGTCACATATTTTCTAGATATTTCTGTGTACATATGTACGTATGTATATATGCATATGCATGTTTATTGAAAAGATATTTTTGGTATTTTTCAGGCAACATCAAAGGAGCTACAATAGTCGATGCCCTGGATACCCTTTTTATTATGGGTATGAAGACCGAATTTCAAGAAGCTAAATCATGGATTAAAAAATATTTAGATTTTAATGTGGTAAGTTAAAGTTTCTCATCGAGGCCTTGGGTTTTAGCCTATCTCTGCCACCCATATCCATATGTGAGACCCGTTGTTTATTCTAATCTGTGCTAATAGAAACCAATTCAACTTCTTAATGTCTACGTGTGCACATGTTGATATGTTCACAGGTGTATGTGGACACAAGAGAACTAGAGGGTAGTTTCATTGGCTGTAATTCATCTAGGCTTACCTCCTTTTCTTTTTCTTACTTTAGCTTTTGAGGCAGGGTCTCTTACTTCCTAGAACTTGCCATGTTAGGCTAGCTAGCGGGAAAACTCAAGGATCTACCCGTTCACAGCTCACCACAGGGGGGATTACACGTACCCAGTCACATGCCACCACGCTCAGTTTTTGGACGTGGGTTCTGGGGATCAAATTCAGGTTCTCCTGCTTGAAAGGCAAACACTTCACTAAGTGCTCTCTACAGCCGCAAATGATGCAACTTTAAATAGTAAAGACACTCGTAAGTTCTATGCTTGTTCAGTTACTGTACATGGCATATAGTTGCTAAATTAAGGGTAAATCAAATCAAAAGAAATAAATATTTAAACTTGTCTACATTATCAAATCATCTTATTCAAAATACTATAGCAACACTGTGAGGTGGATATTGAAGCCTCTCAGGTTTTCTCCAGAGCATATGGCTGGCTATATGCTGGAGCCATGACTGTCACGGGGCTGTGTACCCTCGTGCTTAATCCTGACATGGTACAAGGTATCCGCAGCCACTGTCACTTAACTCAGGCTTCAAACATTGTTACTAATGTACTCCTATTAGTAAAAGAGAACAGTGAGAAAAAAACCTACTAACATCTAGATGTGTGTGCATAAATAACAGTTTTCAATTTCTTTGCATATGTGTCTTCTTGGCGAAGATCCTGAGACCTACTGTACTCTGAGGGAACACGGTGATAAAGGGAGATGGCTCAAGTGTTTGAGGACCCGTGGCTAGAGAGGACTGTGTGTCTCCTTGGATCTAACGGCACAGCCACTCTTTTCTCTCATAAGGATGTTGGCAGGGAACTTAATCTAAGGAAAAGGAAGCATATCAGCCGTGACTTTTTAAATGTCCTTAACTTATGGCTGCATTATTGGCATTATTTTAAATCTGAGATTACTTTGCAGAAATCTTTGTAAGCCTCTTGTCTAGCTAGAAGGTGTTCACTAGTATCTGTGAATCCCCACAATGAGCACTCTACG
This sequence comes from Montemys delectorum, assembly GCA_019843815.1. Lineage (NCBI taxonomy): Eukaryota > Metazoa > Chordata > Mammalia > Rodentia > Muridae > Montemys > Montemys delectorum. The sequence continues at coordinate 14,695 of JADRCD010234184.1, forward strand.
TGTTGAAATGGGATGCAGGAAGAGAGGGCTCCTGCCCACCCTGCTGCTTCGGCACTCCATTGTTCCCATGGAAACTGGACATCAGCGTTAGCTAGAGCATTAAAGATGAGTAAAAAAAAAAACTGTGTCTTTATCCATCACTCTGAATTTAAAAGATTTATAAATTGCAAGTTTTAATATTTTATTCTTCCTTCTTTGATTAGATGCTGTGCATGCTACATTTAGGAGGTTTCATGGACAGAAAAGTTTATGCTTAATGTTTCTGGAAACTGATTCTAGAATAACAGAGAGATAATATTCCAATACTCCAGAATTTTGGAGACCAGTGTGATAAGGTGTTCTATTTTTGTAACATTTATTTATTTTAACATGTGTGAATGTTTTACTTTCATGTATATATGCCAT